>VZUI01088992.1:0-14928 GCA_013401135.1 Cettia cetti | reverse complement strand
AAATAAAATAAAATAAAATAAAATAAAATAAAATAAAATAAAATAAAATAAAATAAAATAAAATAAAATAAAATAAACCTGCCTTCCAGGAAAGTTTGAACAGTACAAGAACCTTAAAGAGGTTAAGTAGAGCACATGATGCAAGGCCATAGTTTCCAGAAGCAACTAGCAAAGGCTAAGGGTAAGGATATTAAACCTCAACCAGTTCTCAACCCCCATCCTACAGGAAACTAGATTGGTTTGAAGAGACCCAAGTTCAATCCTGGAAAACACTGATGGCATTTAAACCCCTTTGCCTGGGAAGTCCAAGGTGGGGTTTGAGAGGAAGCTGTGGCTATGTTACTGTGAGGAGCAGCAAGGCAGAGCCTCACTCCGGGCTGGGCTCCCTCGCCATGTGCCAGTGTGTGTGCAGGGGCTGGGAGCAGAAGGGATCACACTGAGGAGCAGAAAATGAATCTGTTCCCTTGACTTGCTTCTCTAGCAGCTGGAACTGCCTCACTGCTGTGACTGAGGAGCACATGGCAGAAATGCTCAGCAAGGATGGGAAAGATCATCCCTTCTGCTGGCCCTTATCAAGTGACCCAGTTGGATATCTTCAGGGCTTTTGTATTTCTGAACCAAGATTGAACTGATATAAGTAAATAATGTCCTCCAAGCTCCAAACCTCACACCAGCACCACTTTCCCAACCTACATGACAGAGATTTAAAACCTGGGAAGCCCAGCAGAGTGGGGCCTCACAGGTGTGCCTTTACTGGACATGCATATGTGCCAGGTGTGCTGCTTTTGCCTAATTTCCCCTCCCATGTAACCAGCAAAGGTCTAAAATACTTCATGAAATCATATAACAGCACAGGCTGGAAGACACCAGATCCTCTGGTCCAGCCTTTTGTGGGAAAGGGAGTCCAGGCGAGGACTATTACCCTGATCAACCATGTTTTGAAAAACCTCCATCAATGGGGACTCTACCCAAACCTAGGGGAGACTGCTCCACAGAATGATTGTTCTTTCTGCAAAACAATAACTTTGTGATAGTGAGATAAAACCTCTCCTGGTGCAACTTGCACCCATTGCTCCTTGTCCTCTCCGTGTGGCTCCTTGTGAAAAGAGAGCATCTATCCCCTTTGTGGCTGCCCTTTAGGTACTAAAGTCCTGCCATGAGGTCCTGGACAAGTTTTCTTCAGGAGGAGACCCAACTGCTTCAGTCTTTTTCACAGGGCAGGCTGTCAAACCCCTCTTAGGTTTAGCCAAGCTTAGCTTTGCTAAATTCAGCTTTATGAGCCCCAGCAAAGTTCTTGTAGTCCTTGATGGGTATTTGGCCACCTTCCCGTGGTCAGTATTTATCTCCATTTTTGATGTTTAAGCACATCCAAAAGCTTCCTGCTGAGCCAGGGTGGTCTCCTGCTCTGATTTCTCCCTCTCTCTTTGTTCCTGAGTAACCTCCAGCCCTTAAAAGCTGCTTGTGCTCTCCATGGATGCTTCCCACAGACCCTCACAGGTGGGGTCTGAGCATATGGAAGTTTCAGGAGTGGAAGTTTCAGTGCTTCCGAATCCAGGGCTCTTGTCCTATTGGTTGTTGAAGTTTTGGCAGGATCCAAAACTTCACAATGTCATTATCACTATATCCAAGGCCAGCATTGATAGTTAAGCAGGTTGTGAGCACTAAATCCAGCCAACAAAGGGCTGTTCTGAGTCAGCACATCCAGCATCTGCAGCAGGAAGCATTTCTCAGAGCTTTCCAAGATCCTCGAGGGTTGATTTGGGCATTGCTGTGCAGAAATAGATTGTTTAACAGTCAGGACTGATTTGGGACTGGAGGTTGGTGGTCTGGTAGAAAGTATGAAGTTGAAAATTGTGCAGTAACATTGTCAGAAATCTTCCTGTGGATGAGGTTTAGTGGCTCACACAGATCTGAGCTCATGAGCTCATTCCATCTCTGTTGCCTTGTTTCCCAGCCTTCAGCCTTGGAGTCAGAAAATTCACGTAAACAAAATAATGTTTATAGAACTTTTATCATGTTTTTGGATTCCTTTCTGTGAAAGGACAGTTGATGGACACCTTCTAAGACCAGTGGAGTTGAAGAGGCTGAACCTCAGTCTTCCAATCTGGTCTCCTTTTTAGAAATCTATATAAGCTGTAGAAAAAAATTAAACTTCCTCTTTTCCTGCTTCGACTCCGTGGTGATCGCTGCGTCTCCCTCAGGACAGCATTGCTCTACACATCTCCACTTGGACTTTGTGTCCTAACTCCTCTTTTGCACTGGGTGGTGCTGGTTCATCACAATCCCAATAAAAAGGCACTCAGACCTACTGAGGTATCAAATGCTACTTGTTAGAGCCAACACTGCAAGATGGGGACAGCAGAGACAATCTTCTGTTCCTTCAGGTGCTGGGAACCCCCAGTGGAGCAGGATCCACACACAGCATCCTGGCCACACCCCACCCATGGCTGTGGGCATCCAAGGTATCACAGGAGGGTGTTTTCTCACAGCAAAAGAACTCTATTAACCATTTCTGCTGTCAAACAGGAAGGATACACCCATGAGACCTTCTTGCTGCATGGTTAGATGTTGCATTTTATCTTTTTTGGGGGTTGGGATTAAATGCTCGTGAGGTTTCATGTTCAGACTCAGATGTTTATTAATTCTTATCTACATTACAGTCTCACAAACCATGAGTTCTACAGCACTTCCAGCTAACAAACTAAAAATGGAGCCCTATCTCTCTCTCTACAAGGCCTTTTAAGCACAAACTGTCCAATAAGAAATAAGACACCTGAATTTTTTTTACTTTTAACCCAATAACCAACCACCCCTGGCCCACAATGTGGACTTCTCTACCCAATTACAAAATACCACCCAGACCCATGAAGAAGAAGGCACACTAAAACCTCCATCTTGCTTTATATATACATTACTATATTCTAAAACCTTAAACTCTTAAAGTTTTCCACCATGTAATATCACACACTTCTATTCAAACTACACCTACTCATAATCCCAGTGCTATCACTCAATTTTGGAAGCCTTTTCCAAGACCTCAGGTTAAATGCAGTGTTTGCTTGGGGGTCAGTGCCTGTCAGCACAGAAAGTCTGAAATTCTCAGTGTCCAGGGCTCCATCAGTTAGACAAAGCCACGGACACAGGGATGGCTCAACCCCTGGAACCCAGCAGGAGCTGTGTGCCTCTGCTAGAGTGGGCTGAGCTGATCCTATGGACAAGGGGTTTGTGCATCCCAGGTCTGGAGGCCAGCCTGTGCTGGTGGCACAGGGCAGCACAGCACAGTCCTGGCCATACTCAGGCTCACTGACATGTGGATCACCAGCTTCTCCATCTACAATGGGCTTCCAGTCAGGATCTCAGTGGAAGCACAAACTCTTCCCATCTGCCTGTGAATCCCACTCTATGAAAGGTCCTTCAGACTTCCTTATTGCCCAGCCCCACATGGATGAAATTCCTAGAGGAGGAATTGCCCATGTTTAGCCAGAGCATGGTCTCCACTCCCTGTAACATCTCTCAAGCCTCTGAGCAAATCAGAAATACCCATGACTGAGCAACCTGCTCTTACAGAAAATGTCCCAGCTCATGGCAGGAGGTTGCAATAGATGACCTCTAACAGTCCCTTCCAACCCAAACCATTCTATGACTGGGGAAGGAGAGAGGAACATGGATTTCTGTGTGTGGCTAAGCCAACAAAAATGAATGATGGGGAAGGATTCACCTACAGTCAGCCCCACTGCCAGGGACAAAGACAAAAGTTGTCCTCAGCTGCTGTGCTCTGCTCTAACTTCCAAAACCCCAGATAAAACGTCCACATTAGAAACCACAGATTAACCCTTGGTTACCACAGAGATCAATGTCAGAATCCTGGGCATCAGTGAAGTGGGGAAGTGGACAGAAAGGGTGGGATGGAGGGTGGGAGCCTGCAGGGTACCAGGAGGAATTTCCTCTCTGGTTCTTGAGGTGTTGTGGTTCTACTCCAAAGTACCAGTGGAAAAGGTCAGAGCAATGTAAATACATGTCATAGGCTGCAGAGTGAGTTTATAAAATGACTCCAGAGAACTTCCCTTCTCCATGGCAGAATAGAAGACAGCACTGATCCTGTGGCACTGAGAAATGACGAGATGGATCCAGGAAGGACATAAAATGAAACAGGATGTTGGAAACAGAAAAGTAGGAACATAAAAGTTGAAGAGAAGATGAGGTAAAGGAAAAAAAAAAAAAAAGTCAAGATAAGTGAACAAGATAGCTGCACAGAGCAGAGAAAAGAATAATGTGGGAAAGGGACAGGGCAGCCAAAAAAGGAAAGGAAGGGGAGAATTCCTGGGAGATAATAAGCATTTCGGCAGTCCAGTATGGATTCAAAATTTATCCAAGATCATAGCTGAAGCATTTTCCAGGACCAAGTCTAGGACATGCAATTCTGTGAATCAAAGGAAGTTTACAGAACACAGAAAAATGTGCTTGAGCATGTCCAAAGCAATTCTGCCTCTGGAAAACTGCTGCAGAGGACAGACAATGCCCACATTACAGACCAGCTCGGAGCTATCATTTACACTGCTATGTCATTTTTGGATTGAACAAACTTGACTGCAGATCATCAGTTTTCAGCAGGACTTCTTCTCTATTTTCCCTGAAGTTTTCTACACGTGAATCTGTCCCACCAACTTAAATTATTCAAACAGGTGATATGTGAACAAGGAACTGTCAAAAACCCCAGAAATATGAAGAGAGTTAGTCTCCAGGAAAAAAACCCCAAACCCCTTAGATTTTAAGTGCAGAGATGTTTGCATTTATCCTTTCTGAATAGAAAAATTTTACATTTCTTTTTTGGCAGGGTATTTATTTGCCGTGAAGGATAATCATTTCCTATGTGTTTTTACTGATGGTGTACTTATTACTGTATAACCACAATGTCTCTATCAAATGGGGGAAGAGGAGATTGGAATACTGTGTGGAATGTGAAGGTTGTCCAGAGGGGTGGGAGATGCCCCTGGAAACATTCCAGGCCAGATTGGACAGATGGGTGAGGGCTGCTGGCACCTCCTCACAAGTACTTATAAAAAGCCAACAAAACCGAAGGAGTGATCCCCACACTCTTCAAATGAAGAATTATAAAATGGTGATTAGGAAGGGATAAAAAGTTCTGGGAAGCCATGAATCTGAATAAATAAGCATCAATTTTATTGAATCATGAATAATTTAAGACTGGTACAATCATCAGCTTTATTCTCCATGACACGGGGTGGGGAAGGGGTAGAAACGGGGAGAGTGAGAAAGGGGAGGCATGATCTCAAACAGACCATTCACAAATTCCAATCCTAAATGAGAACTGAAAATTAAATAGGGAGAGGAGCAAATGGAAAACATCATAAACGTACACAAAATACTCAATTCCTAGTTTTCTCTTTAAAAATGGCTAGAAAAAATTCATCAAAATGCAGCACTTTTAATCAAATATTTACATTTCTATGTTACAATGAAAAAATGTACATCTTATAGAACATATTTCATAAACTGTTCCACTGGAAACGACAAGATCAAAACAGCAACCTTCCATTTAATATCAACAAAGATTTTTTTGCTTTGTTTTTGTGTATTATTTTTTTCTTGAAAGAAAAATTGCCACATTTAGACAAGATTTCATACACATAATATCGAAGTTAAGCATCAACAATGAAATATCAAGTTTGCTTCTTTTAAAATGTACAAAAAGGCTAACCAACCCCCTCCCTTCCCTTTCCCAAATAAATCACATCTCATTTATGGCCTGTATCATTCTTGGCAGTTCTGAAGGAAAGAAAATGGTTTATTCTCTCAATTTATAACTCAACACGAATGTTGCATAGAATCTTGCATTTCTTGTTGGTATTTTTTTAAACAAGCCAACTTTGTAAGGAGGAGAAAAAAAGGAAAAAAAAAAAGGAAGTGTTTTGAAAAAGCCTTAAATGGGAAGGAAGTCACCTAAAATAAGATTTAATCTATGAAAAGTCTTGATAAAAACAAAGACGTGTGCACAACAGGTAACCCTGCTTCCCAAAGTTTCAGAAAAGACACGGAATATTGTGATGCTCAGAATGACTAGCCTATTGAAAATTGCCTCTCTCACTTTAAGCCAAGCTAGTGTCAATAAAAAAGAACAGATAATAGAAATTTCTTCCTGAGCTTAAGCACAGGATTAAACATGAGAAAAAAAAAATACCCCATTCCCCACAAATAAAACACTACTTTTAACATGTCTTTTAGCACTCAGTTAAAGGTCAACTGAGACATTTTCTAGGATATCAAGTCCATTTAAAGCCCTAGCCCTGCAACTAGATTTTTTTTTTACAGGCACATGTTCCATCTGCATGGATTCAGTTGGGGGATTAGGTACCAAAATTCACAGTAGTATCAGGCAAAGTCAGTGCTGGGAAGCAGAATTGTCAAGACTACTGGAAAAATTAACTTCTCTCAAACTTATCATCAGCATGTTATGGATTTGATTTCATACAGATCTAACCCATTTTTTTACAGTACCAAGAACTGGATTAGGAAAATTGGCTGAGTAACCTTTGTTATTCCATTAGTGAAATAATGAAATCAGAGTTCATAAGGTTAAAATGGTAACAACACCAAGCTCTAACCCCCATCATTAAAATATTTAAGATTTTCCTTTTACAATATTTTTCTTTAAAAAAAAAAGTCATCAGCACTTAATAGTTGTAACAGGAGCAGATTCAAGACCAGCTTAGTAAGACAAAGTACAGTTATATTACAGAAAGTCATGAGGTATAATAAACCATCCTCTCAAGCTGAGCCACAAAAGCATGAACTTGTCTGTTATGTTCCTTTTAACCCACAAGCTCTTGAAAAAGTGTTTGGAATAAGATTTCTTACTGTACATTGAAAAACCAGCATCTTCCTGTAATTTATTAGAGTTGAAAAGCTTCTTTTGTCCCTCCTGCATGGATAAAACAGCTCTTCAGTGATTTATTAGCTGCAGATTGATATGAACCTGAAACGTTATCTCATTTCCCTCCTTTTTTTGTCACATTTAAACAAATTCTAGTATCTCATACAAACAATATTCACAGCAACTTATGATATTTCAAGAGATGACTTTAGCCCTGTTTCTTTAAATAAAATCCCATAATATACAGCACTAATTTAATCAAACACAATTAGTACAAAATAAGGCATCGCTTTTAAAAGTCAGCACCAAAGGAGAGCTGGAAAGGCTCGTACAAATCCCTCCTGAGGAGTGAGGTGTTGGCTGAGGTACAGCTGACGTGCTGGGGATGGTGGTGTCACCTGGAAAGTGCAACTCTTTGGGAGGTGTTCTTGTTCCCCAGCACATGTACAAGCCTTAACACTGACAGTGCGGCTGTGTGCGTTCACAGAGGAGGAGAAACCAAACCAGGTTCACAGCTCTGCCACAACTCAAAAGCATGGCACAGCTAAACTCAAAAGACACAGTACTCAGTACCTTATCTTTTTTTTTTTTCCCCCAGACCTGAATACTGCTAAAATACTTTTTTTTTTTTTAAACTTTGCAATTAAAAAGAAAAGCCATGGAAGTAAGTATTGTCACCAGAGTAGCACTGGAACTGCCACAGAGCTGAATTTTAAATAACCCCCTTATGGTTGTGCTGATTGGAATGAAACCTCTGAACAAAACCCAAAGTTTTTAGAAAACAGCTGTAACATTTCACAGCAAGAATTAAAAACTGGAAGTCTGACTCATCCCTTTGCAGGGGTGTAGCTCACCTCTGTGTACAGAACTCACCGTGCCCGTGCACTGCCAAGGGTCCTTCGGAGCTACAGGACTCCGTGGGGCATAGCCCTGCCACTGGCTTCTGTGGAGGAGGGACGCCCCCTCTCCTCAGGGTGGATTAGTGGGGTGTAAACGCCACAGAAGTCAGCCCAGCTGGTGGTGTGGATGTGAGTGGGAAGAGAACTGGGCCCTGACTAGCAAAGGGCTACCTGATCTTTCACTTGTAGCAGGATTGATTGTTACACAGTGTTTGAAAAAAACCTGATTTGTTCAGACTGTATATATATATTTATATATTCCTATTTATATATATAATCTTTATAAACACACAATGAAAGAAAACCAAGGTCTCAGACTGGCAAGGAGAGCAGCGCTTTTTGTTTTAGTTTCTTTTTTTCCTTTTCTCTTTTTTAATATTTATCCAAAGTTCCCTGTTTTGCAGCTTTGCCTTCATTGAGTATTATTAGTGAGGCAAGCAACATTGTTATAGCACCAGAACTATATGAAGCTGAGTTTAGTCCACAAAGCCGATTGGTAAAAGTCCAGCCCTCACGTAAATGTGTTTGGTCAGAAGCAGCATAGGCAAATATTCCCTCTCCCCTCTCTTTCCAGACAGTACATGGCACAAAGCTGTTTGCTTCACAGCTGTGAAGTTGCCCCCCACCCCAGTCCCTTCGACTTAGCGATGATGATTATTTTTAACATCTTCAGGATCTTAGGCATGAGAGCTTACAGCAACTAAAAGGAAGGAAACAAAGGAGTAGTGCAGTTCTCATCATCATCAAAAGAAAAACAATACAAAGGTCGTTTGGGTTGCCTGCACCCAGGTTCAAGATTGCTCCAAGTGTCTTGTTCTTGCAGCTCTAATACTGAGATCCCAGCCCAGGAACATGTTCTTTGCATGAGTCTGTGATCAGGGCTCTTGCCAAGTGGAAAGCACCTCTGTCTGAGGGAGATCACAATGTCGACTCCAGAGAGGAATCCAGGATGTCATCGTGATGGCTGTTGCTGTTGGAGTCACTGTCATAACTCTGGGGACTGGAGTAGTTGGCTGCCTCCTGCAGTCTCATTAGCATGTTCATCTGCAAAGGCAAGGAAGTTCATGATTATTTGTATTCTGAGGTAGGAACAACATTAACTCCACGTGACAGCCACAGTGGCATTTGCTTTGCCAGTGGGCAAGGAAGGAAAGGGAGAAACAAGCAGGGTCAATAATGCAGAGACTCAGAAAAGGGGTATTGACTGTAGATCACAGCAGCATTCAAATTACTGATAAAACACAGCTTTTCCAGTAAAGGGGAAAATGAGACGACTGAAGGGACTAGTCTACAGCCACAGACCAGTTCCTGTTTCTAATCCCTAGAAACAAGGCAAAAGGGAACAGTTCTGCTGTTCCAGAAACGAGAGCTCACCAGAGGATCTCCTTCAGCATCACTCACTGGAACTTGTTTGCTGGTGGAGCCTTCCCGGGACATGGAGTAGCCATCAAAGCCCACGTCCTCGGGCCGCAGCTGGAGCAGAGGAGGCCACTCGTGGTGCTGGGGGCTGGCTGCCCAGGGGTAGGTGTCCATCACCCACTTGGCAGGATCCTCCCAGGGCGCTCTCCTCCCGTACAGCTGAAAGAGCACAAAACCATGCCAAACATTCCAACCACCTCATCCAGCGCCTGCCTAACCAAAGTGAACGTGCCACGCTTCTTGGGCTTAGGGAAACACTTCGCAAGCAGGGCTGAACGTGAGATTTTCCTTACCCTAATGACACACAAAGCCCTTTGATGTGGCACTGATTAGGAAGGAGCTGACCACCTTCCCTGAGGCTGCAGTGCCCTTCTGCTGGCACCAGCTGAAGGAAGAAATGCCTGAAAATTACATTGCCTAATAAAGTCAACCTAAACAATGTCAGCACACAGAAGAAGCCATCAGTGCTGACATCTGGATTGCACTGGCAGCTGCCTTACAAACTGCCATCCATGGAATGTGGAGGAGGAAACGTGAGATCTGTCATCAGGCAATAAAGATGGATGTCAAGGAATAAAATTTCCAAGTCAGAATTTTTCGTATTTAATGAAGAAAAAGCACCAGCAGAATTTCTCTATGGTCAGATTCCTAAGTAGGCAAGCTCTGTTTCAAAAATGTTCTTCTGTATGGAACAGACTGTGCTGCTGGATCCCCACATATTCTCCCTGTTATATTCCATTTGCTTTAGCTAGAAAACACATTCATTTTTTTAATGCCTCATGACTTCCAAAAGCATAAATACAACTACAGGTGCCTTTAAAATGTTTATTTCCACTTTATAAAAATCACCATCAACATCCTTCAGCAACTGGAGTTTGTCTCTGATGTTTTGCCACTGTCCCCTTCCTTTAACCTCCTGCACAGGGGTAAAACCAACAGTCTAGCAAAGAAATTCCCCAGTGCGTTGATGGATCAAGGACTACCTCACTTTCCTCAACGCTATTCCTCCTCGGTATGTTTTTTGTGGGTTTAGATTTTGCATGCACAAAGCATTAAACTGCTCTGAGTACCAACCCGTGGTGTGCTGTGAAGCACGAGGGAGCAGAGGTGCCAGCAGATGGTGCTAGGCAATCTGAAACACAGCCTCCTCCACAGCCCAAACCCTTCAGCCTTCAGCCTGTTCTGCTATCTTCCCAACATAATGGCTTCAAGATGTGGCAAACCAGATTTCCCGTTTTAATCTTGTTCTCAAATTTACAGTGATACATGTCATTTGGTAAGTGGGAAGGATTTTTCACATCTCTTCTCCTGCAAGTCGGAGTGGATCCGAGCTCTAGAGAGATAAAATGACTCATGATCCTCTTCCATTGCAACCAGGTCTGTGCACCCCTCCCACTGGCACATTTTGCAGGGAGCAAGTCAAGGGACAAGGATGGAACAGGTTGCTCCACAAAGCATGAAAGAAGAATCCCTGGAGTATGAGTGACAATGGCAGGAAGCCACAGGGACTCTGGGTCCTCTTTTTGCTGGTGCTGCATTCTGTGCTGATACACCAAGCAGTAGGAACTTGGGTTTTATACAACCTTCTAATTTTCACATCTCTGTTTTGAAGAACAAAACAAGTCAGCTCCCATGGAAGCAATTATTGTAAGGATCCATTTGGCTTGTTTGCATTTGACCCAAAACAATTCTCTAAATGAGCAACAGAAATATAAAAATAGTTGAGAGCAAATCCACAGAGATCAGAGTGAAATGAGGAGACCACCTTTCCTTTCTGGCAGGGAATTTCAGGAAAGAAATGTGCTCTCAGAGGAGTGTTTGTGGGTGTGGGGAACACAAAACAGCCCCAGATGAAACCCACATTTCTAGCATTAGCTTGTTCATTAACATCCCTCTGGCTACTCTTCAAGTGCTAAAGTGCATCTTCTTATCCATCAGCCAAACAAAAGAGAAATTATTTAAATAGGGATGAATTAGTGCAATTTGGGGAAATGGGACTGAAGGGGATAAATAATCCAAAGCACAAAGTGAGAAACTGAAGTCCTTACACCTGGAACACAAGGCACTCAAATACCCTAAGGAAAGATTGAGATACTAGGCAGAACAAGGAAGCAAAAGGATGGTTTTATCATTTGCTCTCTTTCTCCACTTCCATTACTAATTTTTCAATGCTTTCCACACGGACTGATCATATCACAAGTGATATGAGAGCTCCAAAACCCAGTACAAGGAGCCCATGCATTACTGTGAATATCAGTTTTCCCCATTTCAAGAGCAAACAAAGTCACCTGCTCTCCTTTCTCTTGTTTTAAGTTGGAAAGTTTCCTGGCTCCCACTGCCTTCCTTTACAACAAGTTTTACGTAAAATGGTTCTCCTGTTCTATTTCCAGCAAAGTTCCTGAGTGTGTTTTGTACTCCAGGACCTATTGTTTTCCTTATGTCTCAGAGCTTACCACAATTGTCCCAAAGAAAATGAGGTCTCCAAGTACTGACAAATTTCAAATGGCAGCTGCGATTTGCCCAAATTTTACCTAAAACTTGAAGAATGTATTTCACAAATTTGTAAGAAGCCATCAGTAAAACATTAGTTCTAAATCATATTTTAAATTAGGTGCTGCTGGGCTTATTCTGTGAACAAAGAGCTGGTTATTGAAAAATCTCCTCTTTTTCCCTACCTAAATGTCAAGTCCATTGCAGTTCTCTGCTGAACCCTCCTCCTCCTGATTCCAACAAGCTTCACAGTCACACAGACACCAAGAACTTCCAAACTGCCAGAGTACGAACCAATTACTAAGCACAGACAATCAATGATGCTGTCACTTCATCCTCTGAAAGAATTATGAAGGAATCTACTAAAAAAATCATCTTATATACTGAGAAGTAATCAAAATGTCACTGATAATGCTCCTGTCACTCATGAACACGTTCTCTCCACGGACAGCTTTGTTCCTATGCTGACAGATTTGATTTCCAAAGGAAAATCCTGTGTAACAAAGTTAATGGCCACAAGCATATTTTTCTGATGCACAGGATAATTTTAAGGTGTGCTTCTGGAACACAGTATTGAAAGGTATTTGTATGTCTAACTTCCCCCACTGAAAACATCAGCAGTTTGGCATCTAATAATTTCTTCCACTCTCTATTTCAAATGTGCTGAAAGAGACTAATAATGCCCAAAATTACTGGCAATTCTGGTTATGTTTTCACACACATGCAGATATTCAACGTGCAAAACTGTACCGACAGAAAATGCTGCCATTACTGAGTTTTGTTGCCTTTTGAACAGAAGCCACTCTAGATCTATGATTTTTCCTTTTGCCTGCTCACCTGTAGCCCTTCTCTCACTGCCTCCAGAAGATACGGAATGATGGAGTAGTTCCACAAGTCAGTGAACCAAACTCTAGAACCATCTACATCTATTGGACAGGAGAGGAAGAGCCGTGGACCTGGAGAGGGAAATTCAGATATTACACTCAAATCCCAATCACAACAAGCATCAAAAATAGGATTGATAACATCTAGAAGCAAGGTTTTAAAGAAAGCCTTTTTTATGTGATACAGCACAAGGAAATGTACAAAGATACAGCTGATATACAAGGAAATGAAATATATATATTTACATATGCCTGCGCAGAGTACTTACCAATAGTAACATCAGAGGAGCTGTGAGCCTCCAAGAATTTGTTCAGATGTTGCCAGACCTTGGGAACCCAGTCAATAATCTTAACCAGCTCTGCATTCCTCATTCTGCCACTGATCTCTGTTTCAATGAGTTTTCTTCTCAGGAAACGGCCGAGAAAGCCTTTGACTGGCTCAGTGTGGTTTGCACATAGCACCCATCTATGGCAGAACAGCAGAAGAGGCCATTATTTCTCTTCCTTACTTCTGAGTGTAACTGCTCCTGACTACATTTCTCTTCTTATTTCCAGATTAGCAGGATCCAAATGAGCTATTCCAGTCACATGTGTTTTTCAGCAAAAGTTACTTTGGAGTATTTCACTAAACAAGCTGATTTTTCTTGTGCATTGTTCCAGCTCATTTCTCATTAATCTGCTTTGCCTAAATATCGTCTTACTGAAAATCTGGTAGAAGATCAAATATCTTAACAATCCCCTGTAAAATAAAAGTTTTATGAACCCAGCTCCTTTAATGACAGCGCCAGCACCAAACTGCACATGTCAGGGCAGTAAGCAGAAGCAAATGGCATTTCTCTCTCACTTTGCTATTTCAGCTGATAAGAACAATTTCAGATGACTCAGTAGCCATTACTCCTTTGCCAGCCTGCAAACATAAATGAGAAACCTGAAACAAAACAGTACCTGAAATTATGGTGAAGTTGAAGATTAGGTGTGGAGGAGGTGGCTTGGTTCATTGTGCCAATAATATACGGACTATTGGGAGGAAAAAAAAATCAAGCAAATCAAACTTGTGAACTTTGAAAGACAAGTTTTACGTAAAATCTGAACATTAAAAAAGGTTATTCAAAACTCTTTTGTCAAAGAAGGTTTTGTAGTTACTTATGACCAAATTCTCTACTAAGATTCTGAGAACATCAAATTCTGAAAGCAAACCGGAAGTCTCAAAACAGGATCTCTTACTACAAATGGGGTTTTACTACTAACATTATGAAGCAAATACAACTACTTTTTAACTACTTATTTCAGAAAAATGGGCAATTTTATGAAGGAAAAAGATCCCTCTGAAGCACTGTCCACAATATGGACAACCTGGTCATCTTCCTCCACATCACTAAATTAACATAGACTTTGGTTTTGTGACTGGATTTTGCAGGAGCAGTGCTCTGAATACAGGATTGATATTTGCAATGTGTTCTGATACTATTTCTTTACCATTTGTGGTACTTGCAGTTCAGGAGTCCATTAAAGATCTCTCCTAGGGAGCTAACGTGGTGCAAATTATCCAAAATGATGACAAGAGGCATGTCCACAGCATTATTTTCACTGTTGCACTGGTCTGCCAGGTTGGATAGGTACTGTCGGAGTTCCTGGAAAGCAGATATAAAGAAAAGAAGAAAAAAAAATAAAATTCTTCATGTTTCTTAAAAAATCAATTAAGATAGATAAGCTTGGCAACAAAATCTAAAGCAAAAGAATGTGACATCTAACAAATCACATATTTTCTAGGAGAAAACACAAGATATAATTTTCTTTCTCTTTTGTAGGTTATGCTGAAGACTCAGACTGTACCAGAAATCTTGTGAGAGATAAGGGCTTAGAGAGGGGTAATATTTTGTAATTTAGTTTGTGTTTTTTATTCATCAATGTCAGACTTAAGAGGTCTGAAATATATTTTTGTTTCTTTTCAGGAACTTGATCAATTCTCCCCATACCAAACCAAACTTTGCATTGCAGCTAGATGTGTTGTCATCTTGTAACTGCATTTCCATCAAAATACAGCTGACAAAATTAATCTGGAACAAGCTATCCCCCATCAGAGGCCAAATTTGGATGCCTTCAGTAATGCTGGAAAGAAGGACAAGCTTTTGGTGCTGCTGATGAGTGGGTGAAATGCTCTCAGCAGTTTTAAAGCATGTCTGAAATCATGCCAGTGGCTACAACCACAATTTCAACCATCCCTTTCCTCCAGAGGAAAATATGCCTAAGGCCATCAAATATACAGCTCTTTTCTTTTCTTTTCTTTTCTTTTCTTTTCTTTTCTTTTCTTTTCTTTTCTTTTCTTTTCTTTTCTTTTCTTTTC
>VZUI01088991.1:0-14112 GCA_013401135.1 Cettia cetti | reverse complement strand
GGATGGATGGATGGATGGATGGATGGATGGATGGATGGATGGATGGATGGATGGATGGATGGATGGATGGATGGATAGGTGATGGATTTGGGATGGAGGCCATGGGCAAACTCTCGGGTGCTCTGATCCCACAGCTGGGGGGTCGCTGCCGGACCGGCTGCAGCAGGCAGAGCTGCCGGTGGTGGACTATGAGCACTGCACCCAGCCTGACTGGTGGGGGGCCTTGGCCATCCGCCAAACCATGATCTGTGCTGGCGGCGCTGAGAAGGCCGGATGCAATGTGGGTATTGTGCTGGTACAGAGAGGTGCACATCCTGGGCCCTCTGTGGTGCTGACCCTGCCTCATCCCACACCCCAGGGCGACTCAGGGGGCCCCCTGAACTGCCAGGCTGAGGATGGGACCTGGGAGGTCCATGGCATCGCCAGCTTCGTGTCAGCCCTGGGCTGCAATGCTGCCAAGAAACCCACTGTGTTCACCCGTGTCTCTGCCTTCGAGGACTGGATTGCAGAGGTGGACGCAGGCTGCCAGGGTGCCAGGGAATGGGATACTGGGTTGTCAGGGTGCAAGGGTGCCAGAGAATTGGGATATCGTGGTGTCAGGTTGCCAGGGAACTTGTTAACCATGGTGCTGGGGAATTGGGATGCCATATCAGGGTGCTGGGTGCCACGGCAATAGGGTACCAGGGCACCAGGGGGAAAGAGGACCAGGCTGCTGGGCTGCTGGGGTACCATGGTATTGGTGTACCAGGTTGTTGGGGTGCAGAGTGTTGGGGTGCTCTGATGTTGGGGTACCAGAGGATGGGGCTGTCACAGTGTCGTGGTGCTGGGGTATCAGGTGTCATAGTGCCATGGTAAAAGGGCTCTGGGGTGCTGGGATGCTGGAGTGCCAGAGTACCAGGCTGTTGGGTGCCAGGGCAGTTGGGTGCCAAAGTGCCGGGGCACAGATGTGCCACGGCACTGAGGTGCTTGGTTATCATGGAAAAAGATCTGAGGAAAAAGAGCTCTTAATTTCTGGGATGCCAGGACAATGGGGGCCAGAGGGTAGGGAGTCAGGGTACTATGGCACCAGGTCTCTGGGGTGCCAGGTTGCTGGCTGCCAGGACAACAGTTTGCCAGAGCTCTGGGGTGATAGAGTGCCAGGGTACCAGGCTACTGGGTTCTAGGGTGCCAGGGAATTGGGGTGTCAGGGTACTGTGGTGCCAAGGAACTGAGGTATCAGAAGACTGGGTTGCCAGGATGACATGGCATAAGTGTACCAGGACTGAGGGATGCTGGGACATTGGAGTGCTGAGGTGCTGGGCACTGATGTGTCAGGCTCTTGAGGTTTTGGGATGCCATAGTGCTGAGGTTCTGGGGTGTTGGGTTATTAGAGTGTTGGGGTGTCAGGGTGTTGGGGTACTGTCCTCCTGTCTTAGAAGCTTCTCCCTTCCAGACCATGAGAGACCACTGAGCATGGCAGCGTCCTTGTCATCAACCCCCCAACCTGGGACCAGGCAAATAAACCATCAACAGCTGGCACCAGTGTGTCCCTGTGCTGGGGAGGGGTCTGGGGGCAGCAGAGGCTGCCCCACAGCCAGTGGATAGTAGTGGGAGCACCCAGATGTGCCCAATGTCATGGGGATGGACACCCAGAGATACTCAGACACAATGGGGATAGATGCTGAGAGGTGCCCAGACATCAGATGGATGGGTACCCACATGTGCCCAGACCCTCAGACACCCAGATCCCATAGGGATAGGTACCCAGGTGCCATGGGGATGGGTAGTCTCAGACACTCTGGTGACACAGCACCAAGCCCCTCAGAGTGCCCTATGCCATGGGTGTGGGAGCCCTGCTGCCAAAGGCACCCCAAGACACATCAGTGCAGTGTTTCTGGGTACCCTGGGGACACAGGGATGGCCCTTGTGCTATGGTGACAGGCACCCAGTGACAACCTGTCTCGCCATGAGGCTGGGCCCCAGAGGCTGCAGGACAGCCCCCTTGGGGTGCCCCAGGGCTGGACACCCATGACCGTGGCCCTCCTGGCCTGGCCGTCGCTTCGCAACCGCTGGCACCAGCGCGTGACCAGCGAACAAAGAGCCCTTTCACTGGTGCCCCCGCCGTGACCATCACTGTGGGACCCCCCCAATGGGGCACCACAGGGCCCTCCCCCCCCAGCCAGGGACCCCACAACCATGGGTGCTGCAGAACCCCCCAATTCCCTCTGGGATCTGGGTGGAAAATTCCAGCACCAGGGCTGTATAAGTTTTATGGGCCCCTCGTCACCGTGTCCTTGGGGACCTTTGCTCTCCCGGTGATGGCCCTGGTGTCACCTGCCCTGGCAGCCCCTCGCTATCACCGGCCTTTTGCTCCAGGGGAGGGGGAGGCTGAGCTCCCCCAACTCGTGACACCCTTGCACAAGTTGGGGCCACCTGGCAGAGGCCCAGAGTGGCAGAAAAGGTGACTCAGCCTAGCACAGGGAGTGAGGGTGGGGGGCACCAGCTGTGACCCCACTGCCACTGGCATGAATTGTTGGTGGGATGGCACAGGCTGGTGACACCTTTTGGGTGCAACCACACTGGGGTGGCAGTGGGGTGCAGGGACAGGAGTGTTGCACTGCCAGGGGGCTGGTGTGGGGCTGTGGGATTTGTGTGGGTATTGTGGGACTGGTGTAGGTGTCATGGAACTGGTGTGGATGCTGTGAGGCTGCCATGGGTGTTACAAGCATGGCACAAGCACTGTGATACAGGTGGTGCACACCTGGCAGAGGTGCTGTGAGCCTGGCATGGGGCTGTGAGTGTGGGATGGGTGCTGTGAGACTGCACCGGGCAATACAAAGCATGGTGTGAGTACTGTGAGCCTGCCAGGGCTGCTGTGAGCAGGATATGGGTGCTGTAAGCCTGGCATGGATGGTGCAATCCTGGGATGGGCTCTGAGAGCCTGGCATGTGTTCCATGAATGTGGGGTGGGTGCTGGAGTGTGGGATGGATGCTGTGAGCTGGGTGTGGGTGGTGCAAGCCTGCCTAAGGGGCTACAAAGGTGGCAAAGGTGCTGTGTGCATGGCATGGGTGGTCCACACCTGGAGAAGATGAGGAATGAGTGTGAAATTGGTGCTGGGAGACTGATCCACATGTTACCAGAGTGGCAAGGGTGCTGTGAGCCTGTAGAGGTGTTATCAGTCTGACACCTGTGCTGTGAGTGTGATACAGGCGATACCAGCGCAACATGAGTGCTGCCAGCCTGGTCCTGCTATAGTGGGCATGGTGTGGGTGCTGTGAGCCTGGCACCAGCACTGTGGCTGGGCATGGGAGCTGTGAACCTGGCATGGGCGCTGTGAGCCTGGCACCGGCGCTGCAGGGTTGGCACAAGCACTGCAAGCCTGGCACCAGTGCTGTGAGCCTGGCGTGGGCACTGGGAGGCTGGCAGGGGCACCGCGAGCCTGGCATGGCCCCCCGGCCCCCCGGGGCAGCTCCTCCCTCGCCAGTGGTGCCAAGCGGCTGCGAACCCCCCGTGTCCGTGTCCGTGGCTTCTGGCCGGACCCACCCCCGCCGGGTGACTCAGCCCGAGAGGCTTTTCCTTATATAACGCGGCACCGCGCAGAGCCCCAAGGAGCGGCCCCTGCCTCAGTTTCCCCTCACCGGGGTGTCACTGTCACTGCTGCCACAGCCGCCGCTGTCATGTGGATGGTGTCACCGCCGGTCGGTAAGTGTCACCTGGATGCTGCTCAGCCCCTTTGCTAGGCGTCCCCATCCCTAAAAATCATTTGTTGGGGGTTAGTAGAAAAATTAGGGTTATCAGGGCAGAAAACTGTAAAATACATGAATTGGCCCCCAAAAATAGGTTAACTTTGCACTTCCTGTGGCTGAACCCCTTTTCCCTGTGCCTTGAGGGGTGGGTGGCATGCGAGATAGCCCTGGGGACACAATCCCCTGGTAACACACCTGCGAAGAACCAAAATCACCTTGCTTTTCCCTCAAAGTAGTCATAAAAGCAGCCGGAGCGCTGCAGGGCTAAGGGATTGCTTCCCATCCCAGCACTTTGATTTTGGGGCGAGAAGCGCCAGGAACGGGCGAGTTCGGGAGCCCCGGCAGTGCCGGGGTGCTGTGACGCTCACAGGTGCATGGATCCGGAACATTCCCAGGGCCCCGATCTTGCCTGGCGCTGGGAAGGGACGGCAAATCCCAAAATACCAAAATTAAGCTTTCGAAGATCCCAAACTCACCCCAAATTAAGGGATAAAGGTGCGGTGTAACACCCAGCACGGCCTCAGACACCCCCCCCCCCCCCCCCCCCCCCCGCCCCAAAAATCCCTGGTTCCGGTAAAAGCAGAAGCGCCCATCCAGGGCTCAGGGGGGATTTTCCCGGCTCAGCCTGTGCCGGCGGCTCCGGGCGCGGCGTCCAAAGGTCGTTCTCGCCACGGCGCTCGGAGCCGCCGACCCCCCTCCCCGGCACCTCAGCTCTCCTGCGTTTCTTCCTCGTTTTCCCACCTGGGGAGCTGTTCTGGTCGCCCTCTGGCGATGAGCAGCTTGGGGGGACTCTGAGGGGGCTCGGGGGGTTTGTCTTGCTCTGACGTCCTGTTTTCTTTCAGATGAAGGATCTGCCTGGCTTTGGGACACGGCAAAGGCGGGGGGCACAGGACAGGACCCTTAAATTCTTTCCCTAAAGCTTAGCCCGATAGGTATATATAGAGCTTAAACTGGGGTTGGCTTTTAGTCTAAGCTTGGGTTTGGCTTAATTTGTCTTTATTTTATTATGTTTTACGGTTCTTTTATTTATTTGTTTGCTTTTTTTGGCCTCTTTTATTCCATTTTTGGCCACTGGTGGGGAGCTCAGCAGCAGAGCTTGCACAAATCAATCCCCTGCTGCTTCCTAAACAGATTTTGGGGGATTTTGGTTTGAGGAGGGGGAATCCCTGCACCAACCTGCTATGTTTTGGGGGGGCTGCAGCCCCTCTCTGGTTGGAACACGGTGGGGGGTTGTAGGTATTTTCCAGTCCACCAAGAAGCTGGTGCTGAGTGAGCAAGCGGGCCGAGGACGGGCACTGGAATTCCTCCGGAAAAACGCAGCCAACGGGCTCTCTGTGGCCAACCTCCTGGCTGGGCTTTCCTCCATCCTCTGCAGCATCAACAGGTGGGGGAAACTGGGAAAAACGGGGTGAAAAATGGGGCTAGGGAGTAGGGGTCACCCTGGTTGCACTCTCTCTATGGCCAAGCTGTTGGTTAGGCTCCCCCCCAGCCTCTGCAGCATCAATAGGTGGGGAACAAAAGGGTGAAATGGGATAAAGAGAGGAAATGTGGTGAAAAAGATGCACAGAAGTGGGGGTTGCCCTTGTTTTTCTGGAAAAAGGGGGAAATGGGAGGGCAGAGATGGTAGAAAAGTGTGGTTTGTCCTGGTTTACTGGAAAAAGGGGGAAAGGGGGTAGGAAAGATGGAAATACGGTGAAAATCCTGTAGAAAAGTGGGGCCTGCCTGGTTTTACTGGAAAAATGGGAGAATGGGGGGGAAAAAGGGGGATGAGAAGTGGGGGACACAGTCCTTTGACTCTCTCCATGGTCAAAGGCTCCTCACCTTTGGCCTCTGCAACATCAATAGATGAAGGGGGAAAAGTGGAGAAAATGGGCTGAAAAGAGGTGAAAAAGAGGGTTGAGAAGTAGGGGTCACCCCAGTTCTTCTGGAAAATGGGAGAAATGTGGTGAAAAAAGAAGGAAATAGGGTGAAAAAGGTGTAAATGTGGTGAAAAAGAGTTGGAAAGTGGGGGTTACCCTGGAGCTGCTTCTTCCATAGCCAACCTCTGCAGTCTGGCTCTCTTTCATCCAAAGTAAGTGGGGAGGGACAAAAGAGGGAGAAAAAAAAAAAAAAAAAAAAAAAAAAAAAAAAAAAAAAAAAAAAAAAAAAAGGAAGAAAAAGTAGGTTGCAAAGTGGGGGTCATCCCTGCTTTTGTTGGCAAAATGGGGAAATAGGGCAAAGACAGATAAAAAAGTGGAGATCACACCAGTTCTGTTCTCTCTGTGGCAAACCTGGTGGCTGGGCTAACTTCCACCCTCAATAGATGGGGTAAACAATGGAGAAATTGGGTGAAACAGAGGGAACAGAGATGTGAGGTTTCTCCCCGCAGGAAATACCAGTACTCCTGCTGGCTGCTGCTTCTGGGCTTCCTGCTGGATCTGGCTGATGGGGCCGTGGCACGGCAGCTTGATGCCTGCTCGGCGCTGGGTGAGTGCATCCCCCCCAGCCCAGGGGTGACCTGTTGGGTGTCCCCTGTGCCTGGTGCCCACCTGGCACCCACCCCTCACTGCCTCCACAGGTGCCAAGCTCGATGACTTTGCTGATTTCACCACGTTCGGGCTGGGCACAGCACTGTTGCTGCAGCCTGAGGGTGTGCTGGGGGGGCTGCTGACCCTCGCCTACGTGCTGGCTGTCTTTGCACGCCTCTGCTTCTTCTCCAGTGGTAAGATGAGCCCCTGGGGGTTAGCAGTTTGGGCTTTTGCCCCCCACATTGAACTCCTGACACCCCACAGGGATCCCTTTCACCTACCGGGGGCTGCCCTGCCCCTACGCCTCAGCGCTGCTGGCCAGCACCTTCCTGCTCACCGGGGGACATGTGGCCCTGCTCCGCATTGCTGCAGCTGCCATGATCCTGTTCATGGCCGACTGCGGCTTCTACCCCCATGATAGGGTGCTGGAGTCAGAGCTCTGGAAGAAACTGGTTTATGCTGGAGGTAAGGATGGAGATGAACCTCTCGGGATGGTGTAGAGAGAGGAAGAGCAGATCCACAAGGATTCTCCTGCTCTGTAGGGGTGGTGGCTGTCCTGCTGGCACCGACGGTGGTGGCTGCGGTTTATTGCCTGGCCTGGGCCACATCCTACATCATCTTCCCTTTCGCCCTCTGGAGCTGCAAGGCCTGAGCCCTCCCTAGAGCCTAGTAAAGCCTTCCTCATCCTCATCCTTATTCTCCTCGTCCTTCCTCCGGGTGCTGCTGCTTCCTCCCTTCACTCTTTCCACTGAATGGGGGTGGCAAAAGGAGCCTGCTAAAGTAAAAAAAAGAGAAAGGCTCAACTTCAGGGAAGCCCCAAAATCCCTATTCTTTTGGTGGGGCAAGGGAACCCCCACCCCCCCAGCAGCAGCAGAGACCACCAAATCCTGGGGAAACAGGAAATTTAACCCTGACAAGAGACCCCCAAGCCCTTCTCTGCACAGGAAACTGAAGTTTAGGGATTGCTCACACTGCCCAGTAGCAATTCATTACACAGGGAGGTTCACACTCCAAAAATGAGGAAGACCTTCCCTGGGTGGGAGAAGGAATATGCTGATCAGACTTCCAGAGAATTTCCAGCATGGGATTCACTGGGAAGTTTGGAATTTACCACTTAATCTGTGGCTGCAATACCATCCCAAATGTGGTTTATTTTCACCCCCTCAGTGTGACACTGCTGGGGCAGGGAAAGGAGGGAAGCAGGACTTGATCCGAAGTCCCTGGAAAGCCAGAGGCTGTTGGACAGCAGCAGCTGGAGCACAGAGGGTGTGGCTGGAGGAAGGAAGTGAAAGTCAAACCTGGTGCTGGAGAAACACTCAGGATTCCCGGGCTGGCTTTGGCAGCAGGAGCAGCTGTGAGAGGTGGCTCCTGCTGTGTCCCCCTGGGATAAATCCCAGCTCTGGGAGGGAAGGACCCTTCCCTGCGGTAGGGAACGTCGGGATGGGGCCATGGCTGGTGCTGGCACTCTGCGCCACAGCTGCTCTGGTGTCGGCCCTGCTCTGGCCTCCCCCATGCCATTCCCACATGGAGCAAACAGGAGCAGGGAGACAGAGAACCAGCACAGATTTTATTGATATAAAAAGGGCAATTTGATAATAAATACCGGGGGGTTAGAAAAGGGGCAGGGGGCAGAGCAGGGGCCGGGCTGTCATTCCCCAGGTCCCTGCATCTGCTTGCAGAAGGAGTCGAACTGCTGCTGCTCCAGCTCTGTCATCACCCGGTTCAGGGCGTAGATCTGAGATTGGGAAAGGGCAGATGGCAAAGGGGGTTCGGCCGCGGCCTGGGCCGTGTCCCTCCTCATTCCCGTGTTCCCACCTCCGCCCGCTGCCGCTGCTTCAGCTCCTGCTGTGCCGACCTCTGCTTGGCCTTCTCCAGGCGAGCTGCTGGCTCCCGCGGCTTCGGCCGCTCCTTCCGCGCCCCCGCACCCGGATCCATGGCTGCGACGCTGGGGGGGGGGGTGGTCACCGGGGGACCCTGGACCCACCCACACGGCCCCCCATGTCCGTGACACCCCTACTCAAATGATGCTCCCATGGGGTGCCCCAATGGCATCCTCACAGGTGACTCCCCTCAAACCCATCATGGGCCCCAGAAGCGACCCCCAAACCCATTCTGAGCCTTACAGGTGACTCTGAACCCCATTCGGAGCCTCCAAGGAGACATCTCCCCCCAACCCATCCTGAGCCTGTAATACCCCGAGACATTCTGACCCTCGCAGGGCCCCCCCAAGGCTTCTCCCCCTCACCCCCATTCCCTAGCTCCCTCAGCGGCCCCACCTCCTCACACTTCGCCCCCCACCACCCCGCCCGCTATCGGTCCCAGAGGACCCCCAACCCCACAGATATCTTTATCCAAAAGCCCCCCAACCCCAATCCCCTCTCCATCCTCACAGCCCCCCTGCACCCCATTGCCCATAGAGACCACTGAGGCAGGCCTCCTCAGCCCCAGAAATCACATCCCCTCCCCAAACCCCATCACCCTCAGTGCCCCACAAGGCGCTCGCCACGCCCCACAGCCTCCCCCAAAGCCACAGGCATCCCAGTCCAACAATCCCCAGCTCTCAGTGCCCAACAAAGTCCTCCCCGGGCCCATAGTGACGCCTCAGCCCCCTCGCTCCCCCAGCCAAGCCCCTCAGGCCCGTCGCTCCACCAGACCCCTGTGCACCCCGCCTTCCCCGGTACCGGAGGGGCTGTGCCCGCGGCAAGATGGCAGCCGACCGCTTCCGCCTTTCGTCGCTCGATTGCCCGTCCTGAGCGCACGCGCGGAGCACGCCGGCCGAGTTCCACAGCGCCGCCTGGCGGGTGGGTGCGGGGGCTGCTCCCAGTGTCTCCCCAGTGCCCTTTGCTCCAAAGCGAGTATATCCCACTCCCTCAGGCATCACCCTCCATACAGCCCAGCCCTATATACCGCCGCCCTAATTAGCGTTCCTCTAAATATCCCACCTCTATACATCACCATATATCCATATACAGCTCACCCCCTGTACAGCCTGTCCCCTATATATCTCTCCTATTATACCATACTCCTGACACAGCCCAGGCGCTAAAAACATCACACCCATATATCCCTCTACTGTACAGTCCACCCTTATGCAACACTGCCCCACACAGCCACTAGAATATCACCCTCCATACAGCATACCCCTATATATCACACACCCATACAGCCCTGCCCCTACATATAACCCCCCCTATACAGCATATCCCTATATAGCCCACCCCAAAGTATCACACCCCCTGTGTAGAGCAGCCCCTCTGTATCAAACCCTGGCACACAGCACCTCCTCTGTACCACCTCCTGTACACAGCCCACCTCCCATATATTTTATCCACTGTACAGCCCAGCTTCTATACATCCCCCCTGTACATTCCAATACAACGTCCCCTACATTGACACACGAAGCCCTGCCCAGGGATGGGACACTGTGGCACAGCCTGCCCCAGCACAGCACATACAGCATGGCGCAGCACAGTAAATGTGGTACACGTCACAGTACATGTCCTAGGCATGGTGATCCCTGCCATGGTATGACAACCACTGTACCCCCTAGCATGGTGAGAGATCCCTGGCACAGCCCACCACAGCACAGTGCCATAGCATGGTGACAGACTGCTGCCATGGCACATCACGGTGCCCCCAGCCCATCCCAGCACCCCCACCCTGGGGCTCTCCACCACCCAGCCCCTTCTCTCCAAATCCTTTATTGCCATATCCCAGCCCTCTGCACTGGGATTGCCTGGAAGCACAGGACCGAGAGAAGTGGGCGGAATGCCAGATCCTGCCCAGCACTGAGACCAGTTCCTGGAGCGGGAAGACACCCAGCATGGCGGGGGGACACCCCAAAACCCTGTTAGATACGGACAGTGTTGATCCGTAATGGCTGGACGTTCTTCCCGTTGGCATGGCTCTGCCCAGGACTAAAATATGAGCACAGCTTCCCAGGAAACCTCTCCCGGAAGGTGTAGAGCCAAGACATGTCATCAGCATTATAGAAGATGAGGAGGCCCTTGTCATAGTCCAGGAAGACACCCACTTTCTCCAGCTTGCCCTTGACGTTAAGCCGTGTCCAGGGCTCGGTGCAGGCGCTGTACTGATTCCCATCGTGCATGACGATGCAGTAGAACCCACGGCTCGGCTGGATCTGGATGCTGCCCTTGCGGGTCACAGCCTCGTGGGCCAGGCCAATCATCCACTGGGTTTTTTCAGACACCACCACCTCCCAGTAGTGCACCCCAGCACCAAAGGCCTCAGCACCCAACACAGACACCTCCACGTCAAAGCGCCGGGGTGAGTCCTGCAGTGGCTGTGGGTGTAGGTTGCCATAGGCCACAATAGTGCAGTCATCCGACAGGATGAGGCGGTGGTGGGCAGTGCCAGGGTCCAGTGTCAGTGCTGCTGGCACTGGGACAGCAGGGAGGGAATGAGGGTTAGTGCAGCCTTCGAGTCAGTGCAGGTGCTCTGTCCCACTGGTGTGAAAACTGGCATGGGGGAAGGTCACTGGGGTGGCCCTGTCCCCATCCCTCACTGGGATGTCCTGTCCTCATGCTCATGCTTTGTCAGTGATGATCCTGTCCCTCACTGCTGCATCCCTGCTCCTCATCACTGATGTTCCAGACCCTTGGCAGTTATGTCCCCATCCCTTTGTCAGTGACATCCCCTTCCCTCACAAGTTATGTCCCCTTCCCCAACCCCCACTGGTGTGTCCTGGTCCCTGGTGGCCTCCCCATCCCTCACCACTCCCCCATCCCTGTGCCCTCACCAGGATGGATGTCTTGGAAGAGGGATTTCCAGATGGTGTACTGCAGTGGGCCCATGTACTTGGAGGTGGGAAAGTCCTCATAGGTCAAGCTGGTCTCATGGATCTTTCCCTTCAGCCTGCGGAGAACACATGGAGCCGAGGTGGGGGTGACACCAGGGATGACACAATCCCCTCACTGCCACCCACCTCTCGGAGAGGGATGCAAAGCCAGCCAGGAAGACGTGTTTATCTGCCTCAGCCAGGCGCTCCTGCAGGATCTGGGTGCCCTCCTGGACTTTGCGGAGCTGCTGGCTGTAGCACTGGATCTTGTGCTCAATGTCACTGAGTGTCCGCGCCGTGTCAGCCTCCAGCTCCTCCAGCATCGCCTTCTGCCGCTCCCGCAGCAGCCGGTGCAGCCTCTCGAATGCCTCCCCGATTGTCGCCCGCAGGCTCTTGGCTGAGGACTTGGGTTGCAATGGGGTGTTAGGAACACCCAATGCTCTGCTGGTCCTTAATCCCCAAATAAATATCTAAAAGGGCATCAGATCAGGGAATTCTGGGGGCTACAAGGGTGGATCTGATCTTGCACCCTTAAAAATAGACTAAAAGGATCCTAAGAAGAACCACCCTAGGAGCCTTCCAAAGAACCCTAGGAGTACCTTCCTGAAAAAAAACTTAAAGGAACCCTAAAAAAAATTTCCCAAAGAACCCTAAAAGAACCCCCCAAGAACCCTAAAGTAACCCTAAAAGAACATCCTGAGGAACCTAAAAGAACCTCCCAAAGACCCTACAAAAGGACCCTAAGGAATCTCCTCAAGAAATCTAAAAGAACCCTAAAAGAACCTTAAAACAAAAGAATGCTGAATAAACCTCCCAAAAAACTTTAAAAAGCTCTTAAAGAACCTTTAAAGAGACTCTTAAAAAACCCTAAATACCCCCCAAAACCCTCTAATAAACTCCAAAACCTCTCAAGTTACACCTTAAAACTCCCTAGAAAACCCAAGAAACCAACCTACACTAAAAAAAACCCCTAAAATAACTCCTAAAACCTAAAAAAAACCCACCACAGTTGCTGGTGGAGATGGGGAGAAAATTGAACCTCACTGGACACTGAACCCCTGAGTGAGGAGATAATTAAATTAATTAAAAAGATAAATCAAAGCAGTACTGCAGGAAATTACAGAAGGATGAGCAGCCCCATTGGGGTACCACAGAAGGAAAGAATGAGGAAATCCATGAAATTGTACAGTTTGGAGCATTTGGAAGGCCCAGAACCAGGCTGGTGAGGGTCAGGGTTGGGGTGGCAATGAGGTTGACCCAGTTCTGCTTTGGGGGGCTGTGAAGAGCTGGGGAAAATGGGGGGTCCCCAGGGGCATCAGTGGTGTCCCCACATGTACCTTGGTCTCAGCCAGCTGCTTCTTGAGGAGCTGCAGGGCTTCTGTGTGGCCGCGCTCACTCTCCTGCAGCCCCTGGAGTTGCTCCTTCAGCTCCCGCTGGGGACAGGGAGGGAAGATCCATAAATAGGTGATTTGGGGAAAAAAGGGATCCCACAGTCATCTTTCCCACCCAAACCAACCATGGGATTATGGGGCTGTGGGATGACCAGGCCATGGGTGGTCCCTGTGGAATGAGGGTCCTACCTGGGGTGGGGGGTAACAGGTCCTGGGTTAGAAGGACATCCTTAGGGGGGCAGCTCAGCCATGTGGTGATTTGAGGGTTCCCAAGGACTCCCAGTGGTGATGGAGAAGGGGGATCCCAGGGGGACAGAGGCAGAAGTGTGGATGGATGCATGGATGGATGGATGGATGGATGGATGGGCCTGACCCCAATGCAGACAAAAGGGCTGTGGGGACAGACAGACAGACAGGAAGAAGGTATGGAGCTGACCCTAGTGGGGACAGAGGGGTGAGCAACAGACCGACAGGAGGGAGCCATGGTACTGACTCCAATGGGGAAAAGAAGTGCAGGAAAACACAGGGTGCAGGGACACACACGTTGGAGGAAGTCACAGGACTGACCTCCGTAGGGACAGGAGGGGTGCAGAGACAGATTGATGGGGAAAGGCATGGAACTGACCCTGACAAAGAAAAGAAGAGGTGCAGGGACACATGCACAGACAGGAAAATGGCACAGGGATGACCCCCACAGGGACAGGAGGGCTGCAGGGACAGACAGACCAGAGGAAGCCATAGGATTGACCACACTGAACCTTCATGGGGACAGGAGGGGTGCAGGGACAGACAGAATGACAGGACACTGACCTTCACTGAAGGAAAAGGAGTGCAGGGACAGATGAACTGGAAGAAGCCACAGGACTGACCCCAAAGGGGAGAGATGGGATGCAGGGACAGACAGACATACAGAAGGAAGGGACAGGGCTGACGCTGAGAGGGAAAAGAAGGGGTGCAGGGTCGGACACATGGGAGGAAGCCACAAGACTGACCCCCATAGGCTCAGCGCAGGTGCAGGGACAAAAGGGAAGGGCACTACCATGGAGGCGAGAGGGACCAGCTGGATACAGCAGCCCCTCGGGGCAAAGAATCCCACAGGGACTCACCTGCAGCTCTTCGAAGGCATCATCCACGTTAGTGACCTGGTGCTGCTCATGCATGGCTGGCTCATCACAGAAGAAGCAGACGATGGCACGGTCAGTGAGGCAGAAGAGCTTCACCTTCTCGTGGTCCTTGCAGGGGAATGGGCTGCGCTGGGCCCCCAGGATAGCGTCCAGGGGGAAAGCACTGTAGCGCTCCACAATGTTGGCCAGCTTGAGGCTGGGGGCCAACGTGGGCTCGGGGAAGGTGCGGCGGCACTCGGGGCAGTCGCGGGTGCCCTGCGGCTCCTGGCGCACCCAGTGCTCAGTGATGCAGCGGCGGCAGAAGTAGTGCTCGCAGCCCAGCCCCACTGGGTCCTGGTAGATGCTCAGGCAGATGGAGCACAGCAGCTCATCCTTGAGGCTGCACGCCATGGCTGGGGACTGGGGAGAGGAGCACATGGTCAGGAGGGCTTGGGGAAAAGGTGAATGGGGGATTGTGGGGAGGGGGACCATAGGGGCTTGGGGTGATGGGAAGAGTGTGAATAGGGGGCTTCAGAGGGGAGAGGGTAAAAGGGGGGCTGGGGGTAGGAGCAGTTGTGGGGGGAGGG
>VZUI01088988.1:0-28868 GCA_013401135.1 Cettia cetti | reverse complement strand
AAGAGAAGAGAAGAGAAGAGAAGAGAAGAGAAGAGAAGAGAAGAGAAGAGAAGAGAAGAGAAGAGAAGAGAAGAGAAGGTCTTCACAAGAAATCAGGGACTACTCTGTAAATTTAGCCTTATGGATAACTGAACACTAGGCCCCAAATCATTCCCCTGGTTCTGCTGATGTAGTGGAACAGACAAAGCCTTAGACATCTTTTAGGTCATTTTCATGGAGATGGCAGGATTTATACATGCAGATGTGACAGGATGGGAAATGCAGGACAACCAGGACAAGTCAGAGAGTAACAACTCTGAGCTTCCATTAGAAATAAAGTAATGGAAAAAAACTATATACAATCAAGTTAAAAGATTCAAAAGAAGAGGATGAAACAGTATGTCTAACATACTATTGTCCAAAACCAGCAAAACACAACATGCAGCTATTGCAGCTTGTAAGCTTAAGCTTCTGTGACAGTTACTAAAGATGTTCATAAAACATTTTATTTTTATTAGCTTATAGTGTGAAAGTCCTACATGTGTGAGTGCCAGGATACTTTACAAGAAAGATGTACTTTAAAATACATAATCCAAGACTAACTCCATGCAGGGCAGTAACTGCATTAAATTTCAGTGGATTTGGGTGGAATTTTTAGCCTGAATATTTTGAAGTTATGTGCTCACTTTCCAGTGTTCTCCAATGTCACCTTGAGCAAATATGCCCAAAGGAAGCAGATCATTCAGTGAGCCTAAATTAAAATTGGGGGTGGGGGAAACCCACTTAAGAGCTGTCATTATTTCTTTTCTAAATTGAATGGCCTCCCCATGGAAATGGTGGGAGCCATGTTGTATGGAGCTTTTGAAACAAAATTGAACAAAAGAATAACAACACTACAATGAGCAGTTCTGAACTGGTGGATTAGATAAGTGTTTATTTCCTCTCCAGATTTTTCAAATTGCTGTGTTTTGTGGGGAGCCTAATGTTCTTGTCAAAGAACTCGTTATTTATTTTTCAGAAAAATATTGGCTTTGTGACTGCACTGAAATATAACCAAAGTGACACTAGCTCAATTTTTACATGAAATTACTGACCCAGTCTTGGAAAGGTGCAGTATTTAAGCAGTTTACACAGTAATTTTAGTCAGATAAAAATTCTAAATACACTATTGTAGAAAGTTATAATGCTATGCAATCAAATTAATATCTTTTCTGGATGATCCCCACCGACTTGTTTTCTTCTTTGGTTACCAAACAGAGTGAAGATAACTTGGACCAGAGTGAATAGCTTTTTTTCCCCTTTACTTTATATTCTGGAATATTTTACAATTAAAAGTAGGAGTGCCACTGGCCTTCATGTTTTCAAGTTACTCTCATTAGGAAACACAATTAATATTGGAAAAGACTGATACTTAAAACTAGCTCCTGTTATTGGTGATATGTTGGAGAATATGCCTTTAAAATTTTCCCATTTCATCTGGAGAGAAAATGCTACTCCTGGAGGAAAAAAATCTGCAGGTGATACTGAATAATGTTGTCTTACATTTAAAGAAAACGTTAGGGACACAAAGTTAAAGAAATAATTTTAGATGTATATAAATAAGTAAGAATCACATAATTTTCATTTTCCCCTTCATAAGGAAACAATTCCTTGCATATGAAATACTTTTGTAATGTTTATAAATTTTTCTCCAAGCCAATAAACCAGAATTGAATGCCCTAAGGAAAAATTAGGTTAACCTGTGAGAGGAAAACAAGTTTCCTGTGAAAGGAAAATCAGGGCCAAAGGCAGTACTACAAATAATGCAGAAAATTATGTCTAGGTGAGAATAAAAAAACCCCAAACATACGGAAGATTAAAAAGTCTATATGGATTCTTTTCAACAATGTATGTGCAAAATCTTATGGGGAAAAGAAAATCAGATGTCAAACTTAGGGTTTAAAAATGCAGGGAATGAGTTTTATATATTTTCCTCAAACCCTAGAAGGAACAAAGCCAAAATTAACTGTATGAATCACTGTAAAAGACTCACTACTATATTGGTTTAAACCAATTTTCTCTGTTTATAAACATCCACCTAATTTCTGCATCTGATTCCTTTTATGTCACTGCTGTTGTTACACTCCTGTGCAGTTCTGAGTCTCTTATGTGCATCTTCCTCTGAACCATTGTTTGCTTTCTGGAATCTACAATAATTAGCTGTTTATGCTCATATCTTTTTTTATGGTACAATGTTTCTCCTTTCAAGTAATTCTTTTCTCTCATTTATTTAAGAAGTCAATGTGACTTCTGGCTTTGATCTCTTAGACTGCAGTTGGACACAAAATGCTTCGTATTGCCATCTTTTTTTTTTTTTTTTTTTTTTTCAATTTATAAATATATAGCCTGAACAAAGCCTTGAAAAAGAAGGTTTTTATATAACCTAACAGCTGCATTCAAGATCTTAAGAGATCCATCAGCGCAAATACTTAAACCTAATTTTCATAAAATACTGTTTGTTTTTATGATTTTTTCACTTACTTTCTGGACATAGTAGCCCAAATTTAAAAGCTAATTGTCAAATAGTGATTATGATGATCTAATTTCTGTGAAAAACATAACGTTGTCTTTTATGACACACTGTAGTTCTCAAAAGAAGAACTCAAGTGTTTACTACATGTGAAAAAAATCCTGCTGTTTGAGGAGAGTGTTTCATTTACAGAGGGGATAGCTGGAGATGTAAAGGAGTGCTGTTTTCTGGTCCAGAAAGTACCAGTCTGAGATTTTTTGTAGACATATACTAAAGAACTTGGCTCTTCTTTACTCAGGGTTAAAAGCTTACTTATTTTCTTGTTCTGAAGCTGGAGTCAGGTGCAGACAGGCTTTATTCTTTCTTGTTTGTTTTTCCTAGGGAAGACATTGAATCAGGGAAAACATCTGAGATGGGAGCCTGCAATCCTGCTGCCTTCGGGTGTCACCCTGGTTCTCATATATTCGTTGATGGTTGCTGACTTTCAGTGATGAATCACTTAACTATTTCAAGGAGCTTCTCTGAATTTCTGGTTCTATTGCCCCTATGTGCAAAAACATTTCAGGCAAAAAGTAAGAACCTGGCAACTTTAGAAACAGGAAAGAAAAAATTTTTTACAAATTTCAGCAATCTTAGCTGCCATTGGAAGTCTTTTCAGACATTTTTAAAGGGAAAAGTAGAAGAAAAAGACAAAAATGCAATATAAAGGCTTAAATAAATTCATATTAGCTATTCACTAGGGATATTTAAATTACTTTCAAAATAATTATGGGAGCCAAATCTTCATTTTCAAAGGAAGAATAACAGCTATTTAATGTTCACCTTATATGCAATGCTTTGTAAAACTTTATTAATCTGACACTTAGGATAAAAAAATCAAAGTAGATAGTAAAATAAGTTTAAATTCTCTACTGGCTGTCCTCTAAACCTCTCAAACCTTTATACTCTATGCATTAACCGAAGATTTGTTCTGCCAAAAGCAGTGCTAACGTAACAGCTGCAGGCTGACAGTTCACATTAACTGTTGCAACTCGGAAGAGCGTGACCCCTGTCTTAGACGTCGCTTGTTCTATCTTATCAGACATAATGCAGGCGAAAAAATCGTGCTACCAAGAAAATCCCAAGGACCAAAAGAGTCAGCAACAGCAAAAGTGCTAACCTACATTTTCAGTCAGCTTTACAGGAGGAGCTGAAACATAATATTCAACAACCATACAAATCCCAACTACTTCTGTGAACTTACTCAGCTGGAGAAGTGCTGAAGTGGCTGTCTTGATGCAAGGAACTTGCCACAGCTGTGCTTGCTGCTGGTCAATTCTCTCTCAAGTGATACTTGATGAAGAGCTCACAATGAAGCCAAGCAGACACTACTTGTAGCCCAGTAAACACTATTTGAGGTGACTAGTGAAAGGCTGAAGGCTTTGCCTTGCCCCAACAGCACAGTGTCTGGAGGCTCTTTTTGGCTTGCTGGCCACAGCTGGGCTCAGACTGGCTTATCAGCTGTTGACAGGAGCAGTGCCCATGGACTGCCCTGGTTTATCTTTTCCCTGTGAGTCCCAGTTCAGCACCTGTCAGACAATGGTTGGGAAGCAGAGGGTGAAAATCATCAGCCTTTCATAGCAATGACAACAAAAAAACCCCTGACAACAAAAGGAAACTGATGGGAATACAGTGTGTTATATAGAAAGAAGGCTGAAAAGTGACACAAGACCAAGAAAGAGGAAAATCCTACCTATTAGTACCTCAAGATGACAATGATTTGCCAGAAACACCAAGTTCTTACACCAAAGCCACCTAGTACCTTTCCCCTCTTCTTCCTGAGAAAGACTGAAACCATCAGTATTGGTACCCACAGGGAAAATCGAAGGGAGAGCATCACACGAGAGAAAGATACTCCTAAATGGTTTTTATAATGTATTTAAGGATATTTTTAACAAGGCTTTTCTGCATTAATTTGTACTTTAAGTAATAGTTCTCTCATAGCTAGTCTAACAGTTATTTGTGTTTTGATTTTTTATAAATCTATTTTTTTAATAAATCTGAACAAATATAAAGATTTTAAAACTCATGGTAAGTTCTTAGTTCTGTGTAATAGTTCCCTCTTTCCTATAACAGGATTTGCATCATATTTGTCACATAGGAGAAGACAATATCTATATCCTTGGATTTAGAGGTGTAATTTATAATTCTTTGTTTATTGCACTTGAAGAGGAAGTAGGGCAACAAAGGCATCTTTGAAATATATTTAGGTCATGTTATGGGATAAGGGCTAAAAATCTGAAGAATTGCTATCTTTACTACACATTTTGAAAACTATCACGAAATGTGCGAGAACCAGATGTTTGAAATCACAATAAACTTTACTCCATGAACTGGTATTTACTCGAAAAACAAGAGTGATATGGATCACTATAAAAAGAACCTCTCTAATGCAAATCATTCTTCTCTTTGCCTTGACTCAGGGGTTGTATTTGATTAAAAAAAAAAAGGCATTGAAGCAAGGGAAGAGTTAACTCTTTTTTGACATCTATTTTCACAAAAAATCGAAGAATCACATACACACAACAGAAGCATAAATGGGGGTTAGTAAAGTGGTTAAACTGTGTAGTCCATTTGTTTGACAAATACCCTTCCTCACCTTGCCTTGTCTTGCCTTGCCTTACTGGGCCTACCCTGGGGACCAGGAGGTTTGGAAAAGAAAGAATGGATTGGGAGAAGAGTGACTCTGCATGAAGAGTCTCTTTTTACTGTGGAGTAAAATAGATATAATGCTGTTCAACACCTAGTACCAACCTCATTATTGCTGCTCATTTTTCCATATAACTGTATTTTTTTTTCTCCACCCACTCATGCCAAAGACATTATTCTCCTTTTTGACCTCCAACTTTCTCCTCTGTCCACCTCATCCATCTCATTGTGACCTATTCAAACCACAGCACCCATCATCATTCTTCCTTCTTACATTTTGTTCACCTGGGGAGGCAGGGTTCATCTGCAAAGTAAAGAATAATATCTCAATCAGAAATACTTCTGTTTCCTTGGTAAAATTATGAGGTTTATTGTTGTTGTGATAGTGTAGTTTTCTGGATGTTAGGGGTTGTTTTATTGTTGTTGGTGATTTTTTCTTCCCCAGTTTTTTGATGTCACTTGGCACAATAGGTGGATGAAGACATAAATGGGGATGGAAAGCGTGTTGGTTGAAAAATGGATTTTTTAAGGAGCTGAAGCAGCTTGAAAAATTGATTGGATGGAACAGTATTCTGAAATAAACAGGAAATAAGCTAAACTCACAGACCTAAAACATGGTGTTACTTTCCACTTTCCTCCCTTGGCAACACAGCACAAATAGTTGAAGACATGTAATTCATTTTTAAGAGTGTTCCATGCTACTCTGAGAAAGCTTGTTTTCAATCTTTTCTGTTCTTATTTCTAAAAAGAATTCTGAAATTACTTACTGGATTGGGAGGAAGGATATAAATATCTTCCACACCAGGTAAATGCTTTAACTTTTAGTCTCTGGCTATATTCATTTATTCAATATGAGCAGACTGAAAGAGATTTATCAGAGAAGACAAAGTAACCCACAGCAATATTACTTAAAGCCTTGAAGTTATTTTTACTAGGAAATAGAAAATGGAGGTTCAGGTTTCTGAAAATAGCAAGGAACCAAATGTTTATCTTCCTTATCCTGCATGACTATTGTATTCATACAATTATTGGCAAATTAAATGACTGGATATGCTGGATTGATCCTAATTTGAGAGCTTAATCCAAGTCTCATCTTGCTATTTTGTTGTTTTCTCTCAAGGTGTTTGAAAATGAAAGAAATGTTCCTTCATTGTCAAGTAAAAATTGGGATCATCCAAAACACTTATTCTCTTCCACTACACCAATGAAAACGGAGTACAAATTTTTTCACAGGGAAGCAAAGAAACAAGCCATAAATATGCTAGAAACCTGCAAAGTGCTACCAACACAGGAAGCATTTTGCAATTTCTTTGTCTTATTTTTTTGTGGGAGTAGCTACATGAAATGCAAACTACTCGAAAAGCAAGTTTTATGTGCCAGAAGTTGTCTCAAGCAGTTATAGCCTACAAAGGACATACAGCAATCATGTCGACAGGAGGGCTACCAGAGAGCTAACCAGGATGCTGTATTAAATAGCCTGTCATCTCAGCCTATTTCTGCCTGACAATGTCTCTAACAGCATCAAGGCCATCTTCATCATCTGTGTGAATTTTCATCCAGGCTGAAAGTATTAGTGTGCAAGAGAAAGATTGAATGGCCAAGCTGTGCTACCTTCTTAACCTGGGAGAATTTTAATAATGGATGACAGAAATGCCTCTAAAGATGTTATATTTCAAGTATTTATTCTGTGATCCATCATGAGACTTTCTGTGATGGTCAATCTGAAGTGTTTGCAGGAAGTTGTGCACAAGTCCTAAATATATTGTCCCCTGATGCACTTAGCAGAAATTTCTTGGTGTTTTGGTGCCACTTTAAATGTGGGGAGTTGGTATCTTCAACCATCTAAAGCAAAGTGTGAAATAGTACACTTTGTGTTGGTACTGATGTAGAAAAGTTTTTGTAAGAAGTTGTCTGTTTCCTGCTCTGGCTGCATTTTAGGTCATCAAAACAAAATCAGATAGTTCATTCTGAGAGCAAGCTGATCTAGCTGAAGATGAACTAGAGGACCTTAAAAGGTCCTTCCAACCCAAACTATTCTATGACTCTATTTTGGATAATGATAGTAGTCTGCACCAGCCAAAAGTATTTTTAACCTTAAATTACTAGCTATGGAAAAAAAAAAAATAGAGTGGTGGAGCACAATTAGCACAGGAATAATTTTATTAGGCTAAGGGGAGCAAGTAAGCATATCTGGGTTTTAGTATGTTTTTTTGCACAAACACAAACAAAGCTTTTCGATGAGAAAAGAGTAAGTCTTTGTACCTTTGAATTGCTCTGGGGAACTTGTATGAACTAGAACACATGAAAAATGTCAACAAAGAAAGTGAGTTGAAAGAACACAAAAAGTGAAGGGTTTCACTGTTGTCTGGAATGATAGTTATTCGAGTATATGCTGCTATTCAAGTGATTCTTACCTGGTTATCCATTCATACTTTAATAAATACACTATCTGTTACTAGTGCCCTAGGAGCAATTTCCCTCTATCATATACTTCATACTTCTTCTTTAAATCTTCATGTTAATTTATGATTTTTTATCTTTGGCAAAGGCACAAGCATTCATGCAGTTCATTGATTATCCTTCTCATAATCTGTCACTCTAAGACACCTAGGAAAAGAAGAAAATAATGGAAACATCACTTCACTTGCCAGCAAATTGGAGGAAGAAACTAAAAAAAAAAATAAAAATTCAATTTGTTCAAAATCTTGTAGCAATTTTCATTTCCATTATTTACAAAGGAAGAGGGCTCCAGAGACATAACTCAAAAGTTAAAACAGTGAAGCATTAAGGAGTATGAAATTGGAAGTAAGTGTACTTGTAAGCAGTTCTTTCATTTTGACAACAATTGATATTTGACTTGGAGAAATATGTCTTATTCAGGAAAATAATTTCTAGACTAAACGAGAGAAAATAGGCACTCTTCTGAGAACATATTCAGAAATGAGATGCACTGATGCAAAAGGAAACTTTTATCATATTAAACCTGGAACAAAATATATGGATGCATTTTTGCCAATCAGAACAAAAAAAAAGGTTACAATATAGGAACCGAGCCCCACACAACTACTTCCTCTCAACCAAATTAAAAGTGCATTTTTTTTTTTTTACTGGTTATAACATGGTTATTGGGTTATATAAAAAAAGGCTGGGTTAGAATCCAGACTGTACCTGCCAGCACTGGAGGAATTACTATTTAAACACACATTAGGAAACAATCTCTACCAACAGAGTATTTTAATAGCACTGTTTATAAATGTAATATACCACTGTTTCTTTTCTACTTTCCTCATGGTGCCTCATCTTTTTTTGCATCACATATCTGCCTTGTCTTCCTTTCCAAAGATTCTTAATTTGCTTCTTCCCAAATAGTTTAGTGTTGAAAAAAGATCTTGGTCCCCTGAGAATGCTTTAAATATTGTATTGCCCTGTAGAATCCTCATTCACCACAAAGCCTCTTTACAGTTGTATGTCTAGTGAAACTTAAGCTCCTACAAAAGAGAGGTCAGGCTACTGGTCTTTAACTCAGGATTATGGAAAATAGTTATGGAACATGCTGAGAAGTGATCTTACCTGTTTCCCCTCTGAGACTGTTCATGAGAATTTTCTTGTCTAATCTCAGTGTATAGTGACTGATGGAGAATTTTCAATTTTCTTCAGGTTGATTATACCGCTTATTTTCTAAAAGTTATTTTGTAATATCAAACCAAAATTTTACCCCTTCTGGCTTGTTTTGGAAAACCTAGAGTTTTTCCCCTTCTGGCTTGTTTTATTTTGTTCATTTAACATCTGCTGAACTAGAAATGTATGTTAAGATCACTCCAAACTGAGACAAATCTATCCATGCACTAAGTTGCTTTTTGTGACTGAAACAAAAGTAAACCTTTGAGAGAATTGTTCATGGATTCTCTCCCATGAACTACCACGTTTGTGAACTTTTATCCTTTTTGTTCCAGGGACTGATTTACTTGATATTTTTAGCACACAATATTAAATAAGTAAATGTTAACCTTCCCATAGGAGCACTTTAGTTATATCTCTCTAATGCATGCAGTGTACAGGAAGGGGACTAAAAGTTAAGAACACTCTCATACTAGGCAGCTCTTATCAGGTGGTAAAAGAAAATTGAAAACCCTACCTCTTTTGTGTCTTCTTAGGTTGTAGAGGATAATTATGTCCTTCCTTAAATCATATATGTGTATTTTGCCATTCTCCTATAATAGAAATACTACATTCTCAAAAAGTCAATCTGCTATATTTTCTCTAATTCAACAAACACCAAAATCTGACTAATTCAGAATGTGTCAGATTAATTTGTCTTTTCTGCAGGGCAGTCTTAATGCGAGACTACTTTTATTCTTTATGGTTTAATGAGTTTCATCCTCAGGGCTTTGGTTAACATTAGTGATCTTTCAGAAAGCTTCTTTTATGAAATTAATTTGTTTGCCTTTTTTTCAAATTTTATGAGAAATAAGTCTAGAATCTAATAGAAAGGGATAATTTTGCTATTTCCTTTTACTATCTTTGAAACACTAGGAAAGTATCTGTATGCAGAATATAGCAGAAGTTTCTAAGTTTGGGTTTAGGAACCAGAGGAAAAAAAATTATTGTCTAGTCAATTCTATACATTATTTGAGGAGTAATTCCATAGAAATATATTAAAACTATCCTTCTTTTAGCCCTTGTTCAATTCTCTGGGGAAGACAGCAGAAAACTCTGGGTGATTTATAACAGTTTTCCGCATTTTCGTGGGTGCATGTCTACTTGAAAAAGCATATGAAGCTTGAAACTGTTAGAAGTCTTTCAGATACCTAAGTGTCCTCAGTTTTTAAGATGTCCCAAAATCTTTATCAGGAAGAAGTGTATACTATGAAATTTCAAACTAATCCAATGAGTAAAACTGTTAACAGAAACAATGAATGCAGTATCTGCAATCCCACTCATGTGGGGGTTAAAAATTCATGACACTAGAGATGGGACAACGTTGAGTTCTCCAGATTTAAAAAAAGCCTTAGGCTCTTGAATCTCTGACTGCATCATCTTGCAACATCTTCATCTGCTACAGTTAAAAAATAAAACAAAACAACAAACTGAAAAACCATCAGCAAATTTACAACAGGTGCAGTAGGATTCCTGCCTGTGTTAAATGGGCTCATTGGGAAATGGCTACCTACATTAATTCCAGCAACTAAACAGAAAAGGGTTCTCTAGTAAAGAGGTGTCTGAGAGAGTGTCTGTGATTCCCTGCCATACTGGGCAATTTTTTTGTCATTACCTGAATTCTCTCTCAAAAGACAGGTGTCCTTCTGTTCCTCCAGTCCTAAACAGATTAAATCTGTGTATCTTTAGGATACTGATAGGATATGTAGAAAAGAAGTGTTGCTGCAGAAGGAAATTTTACAGAGATGGAGTATTTTTCTGTTCTAGGTATAACTAGATAATGCTAGTATGTTTTTGGTATTAGCCGATAATGGCAAACAACTAGATAATGCAGTCTGTCACTGACGCTCAGTCTCACTTTGGCTTTGACCATGCCAAAAAATAATTGGCAAACAAAATTTACAGAAAGGCATTTAGGGCTCTTTAAACCAAATAAATGAACTAACACTAGAGAATTTACTGGAAAAATACATTTGTTATTTTTTTAAAATGGGTTAATAATATTAAAACAGAAATAAAAGAATGCAAAATCCCAGCCATCATATTTTAATTTGGTTTTTTTCATAAGATTGAAGACAGTAACTGCTGGTTTTCAATATGGTCTGGCATTGGGCCTTAGTTAATTAACTACGTAACATAGAGAAATAGAAAAATCTAATATTGAAAGTAAAGATATAATGCCAGTTTTTTCAGCAGGCTCTGCATGTATTCAGCAGGGTAATATATACCACCAACATAGATTTTTTGCTCTCTTAAATATCACAAGAAAAGGACTAGTTTGTGTATTCTCAACACAGTCATACAGAAAATTATGGAGTAAGACATAAACACTGGCTGAAATGCATGCAAACATTCCAAGGAGAAATCTAAAATAAAAAGGCTTTTTCTTTCTGTTTCTGATACAGGCCACCTGTGCTTATATTTAGAGCAGGCCAGGAACAACTGTCACTTTTACCTATGAATGTGGGTTAATTCTTCATGTGATGTACTTGTGACCTTCAAACTACTGCTTTGAGTGGCTTAGAGAGAGCCTCAGTGCAGAATATTCAATGTGCCCTCAGGTTTGCGTTTTTATCGGAACAACACCTGCCACTAAAGGCAGTCAGATTATATGCTTACAGCACTTCTTTATGCTTTATTTTTAAAGGAAATGACAGAAATGAACTCAGAAGTAATTTAAAATTAAGCATAAGATCTTTTATACCTTCCGAAATATCTCTCTATAAATTACCATTTGTGAATGTTGTTTGAATGAGAAAATGTCGGGTTTTTGTTGCAAATATTGGGAACCTTTAATTAGTCCTAGCAAGGTTTGTGGGGTTTTCTTTGTACTGAAGTAAATCAAAAAATATGCTGTCAGGAAATATCAGAATATTAAATTCATCTACAGATTTACTTGGGGTGAAGTGGGATTCTCTGCTTTATCAGAGTAACTGAGGGTTTAAATGCATTATCAGTACTAAATGTTACTGTGATTCATTCAATAACCTACTCATTAGACAATCTTCTCCCTCACAGCAAATCCCAAATAATCTCTTCACATCATATTGCCAAAGGGGCAATCTTAATAAAATCATTTAAGTATAGAATGATCTTTGCTTTCTAAGGCAAGATCAGAAAGAAAATACTGATGTCAGTTTGATTCTGATCTTGCTGCATGTGAGACTGGTGATGGCTTTTTCATGGCCAGTACATACAAAGGGGAGAATCCTCAAGAAAAATGCTACAAGATCCAAACACATGGATGCATCACCCAAAACATGAAGATCAATTTGTACTTCCAAACCTATTAGCTGGGGTTTTTTTCTATTTGGATATTTGCATTTTGAATGAAATGAGTTTGACAGATGAATTAAGAACTTCTCTCTAGTTTTGTCCATACAGGTTTAATTATCCTTACAAAATAATGACGTTCTCACATGAAATTCACATTGTTTTCCACCTAAGAGTTTTTACTCTTAAGTCTCACCAGCCTTCTATGTGCTTAAAAATAGTATTTATTATTTAATGTATTTCACATTATTTAGAAATTATCCACAATTCCATCAAGGTCGCAGTCTTGACTGTGAACCACTGGTAAACATGGATAAAAACCACAAAAGATCAACATTATGGTCCTGCTACTTTTTCTGCACCGTGTTTATATATTTAAAAAAAAAAAAAAAGGCAAAAAACCCCCAAAATGAAGCTCCCCACCCTATCCCAACATTCCCACCCCCTTAATAAAAAGATGATGGTTATTGGATGGGTATTTGCTATCAAAAATTGTTAGTTGCTATCTGCTCTCATGACTTTTCTAGTGATATTTCTAAAATTTGTGATTAAAAAAGATTACTTTGATTTTATTTATCTTTGCTGCTTACTGGCATACTCAGGGAGTAGCACTTCATGCAGCTCTGCCTTTGCTGTAATTCTGTATCAGGAAAAAACCCAACACTGGAATTTTCTCTACAGAATCAAATTTACCTAGAGATGGAGGGAAGGACTCAGGGGATGAGTAAATGAGAGTGTAGTTCTTCCAGTTGCTCTCACCAGAATGACACCACTCCTTGTTATGCAGTGCAGGGCAGGATGTAACTTTGTGCCACCTCTCTCCTTCATCCACCAGTGGCTACATGAACCCTTTCCAGCAGATGCACAAACAAATTTGCAATTGAAACATTCCAGATGAGTATGGATTGCCTGGCAGCTCAGGTGTCAGAAGCAGTTGCTGATGGTACTTCTGTCATATTTTGAAAGATAGAGAACAGAAATCTTACACCACTAAAGGACAATTGATTCTCTGTATTCCATTTTCCAGGCATCTTTCTGCAAGAGAGAGAGGACTATTGATTTAGACTTTTTTTGGTATTTTTATCAAAACTTTTTTCTTTACAACATCGATAATATTTTACACAGTGAAATTGAAGGGAACTAATACCAAGGATGAACCAAATCCAGTTTCTAACACTTTGCTACCTGTGAGCAAAGTACTTAGTGCTTGGGAGACTTAAGATCATCTGTTTGATGATTTCTCTTGCTGCATCTGAGTCATTGACTGAGGGCATCTCTGAAAAGGTCATTTGTGGGAGTTTTATCTTAGGCTGTTGTGTCCAAAGAAGACACCAAAGTGTCTGACGTTGATTTTTCTTGTACTGCAGCATTACTCCCAGGAGTAAACTATCAAAGAGCCTATTGATAGAAACATGCCACAAGTTTGTGACTACATAGAATAGAACTACAGGAGATTTCATTTTTAATATTACCTGTCCTTAACACACAAGGAAATTGGACAAAACATAAGGTGACTATCTGAGATGTGATATAGAAGATTTAGACGTTCAATGCTCTTTATGGACCAAGACTCCATCAATTGAATCAAATACATAAGGTTAGCAATTTGATGCACTTTCCGTACCTTAGACATATCTTGTTTGAATAGTCCTTGGAGGAGCCTGGCAGAGCAAGAGGAGAGAAAATCAGAATACTACTCCTATGGTTATTATAAAATATTGAAATAGAAAAACAAGCCATACTCTTTCTAACAGATTTTTGAACAAATCAAACTCTTCAGAGATTTGTTCTGTTTCCAGTATTTGAACCATGATGACAGCTGTACCTTGCAGAGGAAAATCCACTTCCAGTTGATCTAGACTCACCCTCCCAAGCCTTATGATTATCCCTCTGCTGCATTCTAACTTGTTGAAGGAGAAACAGTTTGCCAAGTAAGCAACTATATCACTTATGAAAGCCTTGCTGCAATGTAAGTTATGCTATGCATATACACAGACACACACAACAGTGAATTTACACTTTGTGACACCTTAAAGGCTTTTCAGAAGTCATGGCAGCTTCAAAAGTGTCTGTTTTCTAGCAGTACATATACTTGTATAACTTTTTGTCACTTTTTTTCCTTTGTAGTTTTGCTGACTGCTACAGCTTTTATTCCTGAGACATATCAAAGAATATAGATAACAGAAGTCAAAAGAAGATAAATTCATAATCACATTCAAATGTAGTGTATAACACACATTTTAAATTATTTTTTATAGATGATTCATATTTTCTCTTGCAGTATCTTATATTTCTTTAACTTGATAGCCTAGCTCTAGATGAGAGTCAAGAAGGAACAAATTAGTGACTCAGTGAGGAAAAAAATGAAACTTTCCTGCTGCTTCTAGAGAAGGAATTTGAGTATATCGATTAGACCATTTTGTCTTGCAATGTATAATATGTTATATAGGAAATCCAAGCAGGATGGATTAATCTATTCTTTTTCTCTCAACATCTTATATATTTTAAATTTATTTATGGGTATTACAGGAGGAGAGGGGAATGTTGTCACTAGATGATGACAGGAAAGGTTCCTAATTACTATTACTAATAAAGACCTTCCCTCATTGAAAGACAACCATCAAAATGAGCACATGTGAGAAAATTGCTGTCATTAGTGCTAAATGCTAAATCCTTTCCTTATACCCTTTACCACATTTTGTGTGACCTCCAGAATGATCTTTTGAAAGCTGGGTTTGTACCTGGGTCTCCTTGTGCATGATGCACTACAGAAAAGGGAACACTTTCTGAGCAAAATTTCTGTATTTTTGCCATTTTTAATACATCAATCAGTCATAGCAAACAGTCAATCTCCCCTGCTAGCAGTCCTGGTGAGTAAGGCAGGGATTTTTCATGTCAGAAACCCTCTCTGGCTCACACGTATTAATGTTGCTCTCAGCAGGAGCAGCACACACACCTCAGGCTAAGGTTCCCTTCTGCCAGCACCCGGCCTGAGCTCAGGGTCATTAATTCAGCCCATGGTGTTCATCCCAAATCAGCCTGACAACCTGGTTACAGGGACAAGTCCTTCATGGAGGTCAGGGCTGCCCACTGGGGAGAGAGGCTGAGGCTTATAAATTAATCTCTCTTCACTACTTGTTGGTCAGAAAGAAAAACACACAGAATGATACAGGCGAGAGTGTGATCGACATATCAACAATTCTGTTGAGTTACAGTTATTATGGGCAATCCTGCCTGGAAACTTTGTGGACTGTGATCTTCTGATCAAATTGGAACTCTGCATAACCATTTTAATAATTTTTGAGCTATCAGTTTAGAAAATTTTCTGAAGAAGGAACAAACTTCAGCCTTACCCCTTTCCAGATACAAAGGGAGAAATTATATCCACCCTTGCTTGAATTGTTTTAGTACCACTTACCAGAGTTGATTTAGTTCTAGTAAAAAATATAAGCAAGACAATTGTCATTTACCAACTTCTCTGGATTGGCTTTAAATGGTTTCTAAAGGTAACATATCAAAATGTTTTAAAATAAAATAAACTTCCATGTAGAAAGGAAGATTTTCCATTATAAAGAATTAGACCTCCTTTTCTTTTTTCTCTTCCCGTTTTTTTAATGTAAAGAGATGTAGGTCCCCAAGCATCTGTAAAACAAAAGAGAAAGGAAACATCAAGGGATTTATAATTTGCTACCTACAAGTTTGAGAGCTCTTCCTTTGAACATGTTTCATTCCATTCCCTGTAGGATTTATTTGATATTTCCTAGGCCTTTAGGGACAGCAGGATTGAAAGAAAGTTGGACTACAGTATGAAGCCAGCAGGGCAGGAGACATGAGCTGTTTTGCTGATTACAAAATAGGATATGAGGTTGTCAGAAAAAAACCCAAAACTTTTTGTTACCAAAGGCAGATGTAAAAAGCTATGGAGGAGAAAAAGTGCATCAGCACATTCTGCCATTAAAAAGTTTACATTAAGGGCATTTGCTTGGCAGATATATTCCAATCATATTTATAGCTGTGCTGCAGTGTTTTCCAGTATGAACAAAACACCAAAGAATTATGAAGGATTTTCAAATTTATTAAATATATATCTCTGGATGGATCATCATGGTTGTATTATGATGTCTCTAAAATTGTAAAAAATCATCTTCATTTTGGTGAAGAATTTTAGATTCCATTATCTCTTAGATGAGGAACTAGACTGTTAATAAATACAGTCAGTGGGCCCATCCTTACAAACTCTAGTTGTAGCTCAATAAATTTCAGCTATCCCACCTTGTTCTACTTGCTCAGCCACTCTAGGATGTCATATAAACAATAGGATTTAATTTCATCTGCTACAGCTTTTCTATTTTGGGACAGAAAGGAGGAAAAAAACTTAGAAATTTGTCTTCAGTGATTAAATTCTAATAATAACAACTCACTACCTAAGAGTTACAAAGAAAACAGTGAAAGAAAAGAGAAAATCTGACCCAGTATCTTCAAAGCTCTGAAATAAACAGTTGCCAGGCAGCTCTTATTACATTCTTGTGAAGCAACTGTTTACTAATATTTTGATTTCACTGATGACAAATCAGACTCTGGAAGGAGATATGAATCCCATAAACTCCAAAAGAGAGTCAGTAACAGATCTAGAATTATCTTCAGTCAGCAAAAAATAGTTCTATTCACTTGAGCCCTAACTTCCTAATGTTTTCATTTAAAGAAACCAACATTTAGAATCAGTTCATCCTTGGTGTGTAAAACTCCACAAAGCTAATGCATAATTTGCCTAGGAATTCCTCAGCACAACACATCCATATTTCCCTCTTTTATTGTTTTTTTCTTTGTTTTGTGTTTCAAACATAATGTGTGTCTATCTGTCAGTGTCCTGTACATTCTGAAGCCTTCACAGCATATTCTCTGTTTTTATGCAAGCTATAATCCCATGATATTGTAAAAAGAAAATAGAAGTATCATTTCAAGACACAGCTTATTGAATCCATTTTAATTAAAACTTTTTGAAATAGATTTTATAAACTTTCTAATCTTAGCTGCAGATTAGCTGCCTATCGGATGAATGCACTAGGCACATTTTGGTTTGCATACTTAGAGATTACAGCCCTATTTTGTCCTGAAGGTATTTTATTTGATGAGGTCCATTTTAAGCAGCCTAATTCATGAATTAGCTGCCAGTGTAGGGCATAAACTCAATCTAATTTGAGGGACCCACATAATTTATTCTGCATGATGAATTCTCCCAAGGAAGCAGCAGAGCAGAAATACCTTTCACCAGTAAAAAGAAAGCCATGAATTTAGAATGGCAAAAAAACTCCAAACCCCAACAACAACAAGCAAACAAGCAAAAAAACCCCCTCAACAATTTACTAGTACACATTTCTTAGACCATAATATTAAATCCAAAAAAGAATATGCATAATAATGATTAATTTTTTTTCCAAGGACACCTTAGAAGTGAATAATATCCAGATAGTGTAACATTAGTGTAAGTCATTAAGAAAATTTCTATAACTTTTCTGTAATTTATAGGCAAGGAGGAATTTTGGAAACAGCATTAATCCAAGACATTCCAGTCTGGATATTCAGGTAATTCTTCACTCTTTCTGCCAAGCACAGCTAACCAAATTTCATGTGCCATCTGACTGTTACAGCCTCTTCAGCTGGACTTGTTTCCTGCTGAGTTCAAATCCAATAAATGCAGATGCATAATTGTACATCAATTTTCTGATTTACTTGTTTTGCAATTCATCTATAGCCTTCAGTAGCTTTCAAAAGCCCTTGAGTCAAAATGGTCTGAACCTGAGCATTAAAGCTTACAGAGCTCCAGGCAAGCTTCCCTCTCTTTTTGAAACTTTTCTGAATTTAAAGTAAAATACAGCCTGCTGCTTACTGGGACCTTCTTTAAGATGAGAAAGATCAAAACTAAAGTATTGCAAGACGCAAACCACTCTACTCAGTTATGTGCACCTGAATATTTAGAGTGCTATGGTTTAAAATCTTGCTCTAACAGATTGGTGCAACGTTTTTCATTTGTGTATAAATAAATGGTAAGCTCTTGTAGATTTGGAAATGCTTGATACAGTAGATGATATCTTTCTGTTTTACTTTTTTAAAATTCTTTTTAAAATAAGCTGATGCACAGGACCTGCCAAACTGGGTGAGATTCAGGTAACCACCTAGATGGAGAACCTGCAGTAGTCAACACACAGGGATAGAGCTTATGGACAAAGCAAGGACACAGCCATTCTCCCTTGAACTGTCCTTAAAGATTTTGCCAATTAGAAGTTCGTGAGCTGCCTGTTCCATGAAGAATACGTTTGGCAGCTGTGCTTGAGTAGGTTTCATGAAGCCTTTCAGAAAAAATGCGGAAAACACTGCCACAGAATGAGCAAGAAAATTGTGTGGGTTCTTTAATCTTAGTTTACTCTTGTATTTCAGTAAGTATTGTCTACATCTTGAACTTTCAAAGTATGGGAAAATCATTATCTAATAAGCTTTGCTCTTTTCCAAACATATTGCTTTTAATGTATCAGTTTTGTTGCTATGCAGACCATTCTGTATCCTTTTCTGTATATTTCCTACTTCTATTTCATCCTTTATTTTGAGGGGCCAGAGTTGCCTCCATGACCAAGATAAGTGTATTTTCATCTTTATTCACAAATATTTCAATATCTTTTTCCTGAGAGGTCATAACTAATTTGGAACTCATCACTGTGTTTCCATGTACAGCTGAAATGTTTTCTCCTGTGAACATTACTTTGCATTAACTGTCTTCAGGTTCCATCTGCCCTTTTGTTGCCTGAACTCTCAGTAACATGGCAGATTTTTGCACCTCTTTGAGGTTAATATACAGTGACAAGCCCAAATAAATTCATTCCAATGAATTTATCCCCTCACTTATAATGTGTTCTCTGCAATAATTAGCTATATCCTACATACCAGAGAACCTATAAAGATCATTAGGGCAACTTGCTTGGAGCTGCCCTTTGTGAAAATTGCTACCTTTTCTTTAGCATGTTATTGATTTATGACAGTGTCAACTGGACAAAGCTGGGCTATGCTACAATATCAGGGAAAATTGTTTTAATTCTCAGTATTAGATCCACCTTTAGTCTTGCAATTAATATAACTGAGGATGTGGCTAAAAAAAGACATAGGATTGCAGAAGACAACCTATGCATTAAATAGGAACTTAGAGAGACAATATGTCCTTTTGGAGATCAATTAATTATTCCTCTGCAAAGGCTTAAAGAGCACAGTTCCTTATTTCAGATACTGTCAAGGCCACAGAGGAAAGTTGCCATAAGAGAAGCCACCTCAGCAGGAATTTGAGATAATCTCAGAAGGGAGGAGTTATGGCAGGAAGTTGCTAATACCAGGCCTGTCAGAGGTGAGATCTGGTTAGCACATCCTGGTTAACATATCTGGACAAAAATTCCCAGTGCAGCAAACTGTGTGGAAGGAAGTAACTGCTCATACACACATCACCCCAGGTTATGGGATAGATTGCACATGCAACCACCTGAAGGCAGGTAGGCATCCCCACCTGAATGTGAACATATATTAACATCTTGAACTCTTTGCAGGCTTCCCCCACACTTGATGGATCAAGACGTGCAACCATCACTTCAACTAACAGACATCTAAATTGCAATAATCAAATATCATCATCATATCCACAAATGTTAACTTTCCAATATCTACTCTTCTCCTCTCTTTCTATTTCTTTCTTTTTCTTACATATTTTCTTAAGGGATATTTTCTTACTTTTATATTGCCATGTTACCATAGATAATCACCCAAATGGTTATACCTACTTTCCACTGAAACCAAATTTTAAAAAATATTTATATTATTTATATTTATATTTATATTTATATTTATATTTATATTTATATTTATATTTATATGTTTAATTTTGTTTTTATTTCTATATTTTATTTATCTTTATCTTTATTTTTTTATAAACATTGATCATTCTTTGTCATTTCATTCTATTCTGCACCAAGGGACCTATCAATAAAAACCCAGTTAGACTCTCCTTCTGGGCTGGTTGCAACACTGTCTTAGAGAAGCCAACTACCAGAACCTGCTACCAGACCACATCAAGTTCATTAAGCAGCTGAGGGATGATTGTGCTGAAATGCACGCTGAAATTTTAACTAGCATATGGATCTGATTACAAAGAGTTAACTGTTATTACATCATTCTTGGCTTTGAGAAACTGGAGGAGGAGCAAGGGAACAAGTATTACCTAAGGAGTCAGCTAAATCCCACAGTATAGGAAGTCACAATTTGATTTGTTACTGTGAGCGAGAGACAATCACAGAACTGGGGGTTTATTTTAAAATATTTCGGAATTAATCATATTATGACCTACAAGGGAGTTCCTTTTTTTAATAAGATGAGGCTCAGAACATTTCAGAGCAAGTGCTATTCAGTAATTGCTAAGTACTCAGCCCTTCATAATGCAAAACACTGTCTCAGACTTCTTTATCTATTATTAGTGCATAGGTGAAAAAATAATTAAGATTCTGAAAAGTATTGAATTTCTGTTATGCAATAACATATTAAAACATCCAAAATTAATGGACAGTCTGAAAGCACAATTTATACATGTGAAATATAAATTTAAGTTTTAAAACCTTAAGGAAGGAAGAACTCATGTCTTGAGAAAAAAGAAATAATTACTTCCTCCTATGCTCCCAGTGCACCAAGAGAAATAAGTTGCAATCTCCCACATATTTTTTGCAGAAATGGATTCTCATGTCTAGTGTCAAAATATAAGCCAAAACCTGCAAACTTTACTCAAACTGAACAAAGAAGAAACCCTTCATTTTATGAGATCTGAAATACAACATTTTTAGCAACTTTGAGCATAAGCAAAAGATTGGGAAACTTATAGATTTTGCATATTTCTTGTTGATTGAAGTGTTGCTAGAGACAAATAATTCTAATTATTTTGTTGCCTTCTTGGTTGAAAACCTAGGCATAATATATATATCTTCAAACAGGTCACTGTATTAAAAACAAACATATAAAAACAAGCAAACAGAAAACCCCACCAATAACCCTACAAACCCCACATGGAAAAGGAGCAACTGGAGCATCTAAAATCTATCCATCTTTCATTATAGCAAACTTTGCATATTCCTGGGCGGTAGACAGTGTAGATTTAAACCTCCTTGGACAAAGATAAAGCAATTAATAATGTAATGCAGCCATTGGTGGGTGCTCTGAGTTTTGAGTTCTGGGGAAGCACAGGACCACTGCTACAATCTCCAGCTTAATGAAAAACATGAAGTTCACATCCTCATTTTCATAATTTCCCCTTCACTTCTGACAGATGAAATTAAATGAAAATGTTGTGCATTGGGCCAGACTGAGATCTTGTTTGTAAAAAGTGTGAGCAAAAGCATTAATAAAGAGGGGTTTTTGCTGTTCAGCAATTAAAACATTATTTGTTCACCACTAACTGTGGCATGAAAGAGGACCACTGTTAATTGTCTCCCATCTGTGGGATTAACATTAGAACAGAGAAAGATTTACAAGGAGAATTCATAAAAATCCTGAACTTGAAAAGAAAGGAAAATAGAGTAAAATACAAATGTGATTTCACGTATTTCTCAACTCACAGATGCACAGATGCTGTTTGTGTCAGGTGAGCTTTATGTTGTAAAGGTTCATTTTGCAGTTTCACAGCTCAGCAAAATGCGGGACTAAGGCAGATTAAGTGTCACTGGTAAATTGAACTTTTAGTAAAGGATAAACTCAGAAACTGCATTTCTGTTTCTGACTTGCAGGTTGCAAAAGCAAATATTACAAGGAAAAACCTGTTCCTTACCCACAGATATTCAGCAGAAGGCTGGGTTAGGGTGTATGCATCTGGCAAAATCCCCTCTTTGCCCTCACCAGGCGAAGTGGCTCAAGCAGGGAGACACGTTGTGACAGATGCAGCTGGCAGTGGTCCTTTAAGCAACTAAAACCACTCATTGATGACACAGGTGCACTGCCAGGGGCTGGAACTTCTGCTGGCAATGCCACACTTGGTCATGCCTGCATGTCCAGGGCTTGATGCTGCTGCACTGCTGCACTTTGGCCAGGCTGTTTATGGCCAGCAAACTACTGGGGACATGGCAGTCCTGACCTGCAGTACAGGTGGAAGAGATTTATGCCATCAGAACAAAAAGGGCATTGTTTATGGCTTAATGCAAAAAAAAAAAACCAAAAAAACCCAAAAAAAACAACAAAAAAAACCCAATAAAGCAATGGAAAATATGGCCTAAATGAAGTTTGCTTACAATCTTAATTGGCTGAGGGAATTAAAAAAAAAAAAAAATCCTTCTCAGCTGCTGCCACTGGGGATTTTTTATTCATAATCACAATTCACAATTTGCTGTTCAAAATATATCATAATCCTCTAAAATCCTTTTTCTTGAAATAGGGAGACACATTTTAAGTATCTGATAGAATTTCTGGGAAAGAAAAGAAATGCAAGAGTAATTACTAGTTAGTAATTCTGCAACAGATTAGTATATCAGAAAAGAAATGAAGCATTCTGGTTTGTTACAGTAATATAAAGTTCATAATAGGATGAAATCACAGAAGAAAATATTAAATAAAAAATGAGCTCAGGACCACACATGCTGGCTTCTTAAATCTGATGTGTGAACCGAAGGCAAAAAAAATGAGTTCTCTAGTAAGACAGACTAAGAAAGAATTAAATATTAAGTTATCTAAAAGGGAGCAGGAACAGGTTTGTGATTTTTTTTTTGTATAATTTTTGAGTTTAGAGATTTTTCCTTTGGAAGCAAATGAGTGTTTCTGTGGCTTATACCTAATTTAAATTCTAAGTTTTCTGAACTCCATGTTCATCTCCCTGTACTGAAAATAACCGAATATTGCAGACACTTAATTCACACGGTATTAAGCCAAGCCAAAGCCATGAATAAGCCATGGTGCCATTTAGTGAAAATTTATCTTTCACTAGGAATAGTTGAATTACAACTGAAATGAGATTGGAAATAATATTTTCTTCTATAAACTTGCACCCCAAAGACAATACATCTGTTTAATATCTTGCCACTTTTATCATTATATGTTGTATATGAAACTGTTCTAGCAGTAGTCACATGGGACTTCTATTTCTTTTAAGTTAGCCCCATTATTATGAATGTCACCTATTTATTCCTATGACTTTTTTTCCAACACAGAGATGTATGCATCGTGCTTAGTCTACCCCATGCTTGAATACATTTAAGAGCAAGAGAAATTAAATTCTAGTTAATTTGAGACTAAGAGCAAGATGCTTTTTTTCTTTAGCAAAATACCCACTGTTCCTGAACATTCTCAGATTGTGATGGGTGCCATTATTTTAATAATAAAGCAGGAACTAATTGGGGGAATGAAAAAAATTCCATGAAAAGAAGTCTGTGAAAAGGTTTGGTTGGGGGATTTTTCCTCAAATTTGCAAACAATAAATATACTCTTATTTTTTATTTCAGTACATAATTACCAGTTAGTTAGTACTGCATATAAATATTACTATGATCATACTTTACTGGCATTGTAAATAAATATAAAATTTTCAGAGGACTAATTATTTTCTCATTGGGCAATCAGCAACTCTGCATCAACATACAAATTAGTGAATATGAATGACTGCATCTGCTGCACCTCAAGGGGGAACACTCCGCCATTCTTAAGTGAGCATTTATTTTGTTCCAATTTTCACTGTCTTCCTTCTTTGATCCTCTTTCTCTAAGATGTCTTTAGTGAAAGAAACATATCCAGGTTCCTAAGGGTTTATCAAAAGACCAGATGCCGTTTATTTTCAGGGACTTCTGTGTTCCCTGTACAGAACCTAATGTATGGGCCAGTGTCAGCAACAATTTCTTAACTGTTGGGTGCTAGAAGTGCATGTGAAGCAAAACAGCTGAATTGTGAATTGGAGCAATTTCATAATCTCTCCCTGTGGAGTACTACTCTATTTTTATTAAAAAACATGCTAGAACCAGAAAAAATAAATTATGCTAGCTCTGAATACAACTTATTAGGATGATTCCTTGGGAAGGCTGACCTGAAACAGAGACTGGACAGAGCTAGAGAATAAAGTAGGTATTTACTGAAAGGCCTCTAGGATACACCTTGGGCAGGACAGGACCAGGGCTACACCCAAGGTGTACAAAGAATGGTCACAAAGTGGCCACAAGATCTGACACTGTTGTAAGTTTTGATCCATTTGCATATTGGGGTTGAATTGTCCAATTACAAATTCAGGTTGTGAGGTTCCATCCTTCTCGTTCTTCCCTCCAGTCCGCCGTTGTTTATGCTTTGGGCTTTAAAGTTGTTCTTGGTCTTCAGCAGGAAAAGAATTTGTTTTGTCTACCTATTCTCTGAAGAGAACTTATCAGCTCTTAATATGAGGTTCAGGACTACACCCCTAGGCAGCACAAAATCTGAAAAACATGAAAGCTAAAACTTAAGGCATCAAGGTCAGTTAATTTTAAAAAGAAACATCAAGAAAAAATGTCATTTTAGAAGAAGGAAAACGGATAGAAATATAAGGAATATATTTTTTTATCAAACATATAATTTAGTGTACAATTTTTCCCCTCCACTGTTAGTCAAACATATTTTCCTTGTAATAAATTAAAGTAATGAGTTTAAGAACTTAGTTTTGTTCCAAAAGTATTTTTAAGACAAAGCACCCTTCTGATTCAATTATTTTGCTTATTATCATTGGTAGGTCAGTGCAGGCAGTTGTCTGGATCCATTGGTACAATCCCAGGGTACCTCACCAACCTTTAGCACTGCAACTCCTTACTGTACTGTAGGAGCCTGTGTTCAGGTCCATATAGGAAAGCCACACTTAACAGCAGTAGAATGGATATTAAGAAGGCATGATGTTCTCAAGCAGCTTTTTTTAAAAATGCTTATTTTAAATTTAATTTTAACGACTGCTATTATCTTGCCTTTTCAAGATGAAAAACATCTTTTGGGTTTTTTTTCAGGTCTAGCATGCTGTTGCATGCGCAATGAGTGCGCACACAAGAAGTGTGTTCAAATTTACATATTTACATACATTCAAGCTAATTGATAGTTGAAAACTTTAAAGAATTGTCAAGGTACTAACCCCTTTAACTGCAAAAAAGGGCCAAATTTTAATTTAGTTAATTAATTTTCATCTTCTTTATGTAAAGAAGAAATTTCTTCTTTAAAAAAAAAAAAATAGTCCTTGAAATTTCAGGTAATGAATTACTAAAGAGATCCAGCCTCTCTTCTACTCTTCTTCTCCTTCTTCTCCTTCTCCTTCTCCTTCTCCTTCTCCTTCTCCTCCTTCTCCTTCTCCTCTATCTCCTCCTTCTCCTTCTCCTTCTCCTTCTCCTTCTCCTTCTCCTTCTCCTTCTCCTTCTCCTTCTTCTCCTTCTCCTTCTCCTCCCTCTCCATCTCCACCTCCACCACAGCCTTTCTCTTCCTCTGGCAGTCCAGTTCCAGCTTCTCCCCTTCTTTCACATGCCCTGGCCCAACTCAGGAATAACTTGTTGCTTCTTCAGCCGCCCCTCATTTTCCTGATGTTCTGCTGCTACTCCTGCTCAGTCCAATTAATCCAGGATGAATTCATATTAAATAGAAAGTCAAGAGCTGATGATGGCATCTGAGTGTGCAGGAACTTCCTGCAGATTCCCGATGGGGTTAGGAGGGTCATTATTCCCCAAAACGCCACCTTACCTGAACTGAAGAGCCTGAGGAATTGGGATCATCCCATTTACATTCCCACTTTTATCCATGAAGCAAATCCACCACTGCTGCAGCTCCCACTTGGTTTTTCAGCTTTCAGCAGTTTCTAACAGGTTTGGACCATGTCCCAAGCCTGGCTTAAAATTCCAGGACGCCTCAAGTGACATTTGTGACCCTGTGAGTTGTGCAGCTGCATTTCCACCTTGTTCTTCTGGAAGAAAAAGATGAGGAGCGTGCCAGGATCTTCCACTGGCCCCAAATCCTTTCCACATTCCCATGGCTGCATCTCAAACTGTTTTTTTTTCTGCTTCCCATGAGTGGAATGGAAGTTTGGAAGTTTGGAAGAACCTGAGGGACCCAGGGAGGTCCTTGGGGTGAGAGGTCAGGGATTGTGCTGACCTGGATCCCATTTCTGTGCTGGGAATTCCATGGAGCTCCATTTCCACCTTGTCCTTCTGAGAGAAAACGATGAGGAGCATGCCAGGATCTTCCACTGGCCCCAGATCTTTCCACATTCCCTTGGCTGCATCTCAGCCTGTTCTCCTTCTGCCTTCCACAAGTTTGGAGGAACCTGAGGCACCCAAGGATGAGAGGGAAGGGATTGTGCTGACCTGGATCCCATTTTCTTGCTGAGAATTTCATGAAGCTCCATTTCCACCTTGTTCTTCTGAGAGACAAATGAGGAGCATGCCAGGATCTTCCAGTGGCCCCAAATCCTTTCCACATTCCCATGGCTGCATTTCAGCCTTTTCTTCTGCTGCCTTCCACGAGTGACCCAGTTTGGAGGAACCTGAGGGACCCAGGGAGGTTCTTGGGGTGAGAGGTCAGGGATTGTTCTGACCTGGATCCCATTTCTGTGCCGGGAATTCCACGGAGCCAGGGTTCCATGGGATGACAGCAGCGCCACCGCTGTCACGAGCTCTGAAGTCTCTCCAAACCCTCCTTCCCTTCCCTGCTGCCTGCTCAGTGCCCTCGCTGAGCCCCGAGCTGGGGAAGTTTGGGCTGCCTGGGGATCAAAGCTCTGCTCGTGTTCCCTGCGAGTTTCAACACTTGCGGCCGCCGGGCGCCCTGGCCAAGCCGGAGCTGTTCCCTTTCAACACCCGCAGCTCCTGCTCCTTCCAGGGGTGATTAGGCACGGAGCTCGAGCGGAGCCGGGGCTGAGGAACTCGTTTGAAGGCCTGGGACAGGGTTTTACATAATTGTCAGGAGTTGCTTTAATTAGGCTCAGCAAAATGTTTCAATTTTAGAGCAAAACGTTCCACTTTTCACTGCCCTGCTCAGAGTCACGGCTGAGATGTGAGGGAACCGTGAGGAGTGAAGGAATTCCAGAGGAGAACGAGGTCACGGGGAGTGGCTTCAGAAGGACACATTTCCACCTCTGGAAGATCCCCAAATCTCCACGTACAGCAGCTCCTCAGCCAAGCACAGCTCCCATCTCTGAGAATCCCAGGATGGTTTGGGTTGGAGGGACCTTAAATCTGACCCCATTCCCACCCCATCCATGGGCAGGGACACCTCCCATCATCCCAGGTGGATCCAGCCTGGCCTTGGGCACTGCCAGGGCTCCAGGGGCAGCCCCAGCTGCTCTGGGAATTGCAGCCCAGCCCCTGCCCACCCTCCCAGGCAGGAATTCCTGCCCAAAATCCCATCCATCCCTGCCCTCTGGTGTTGTGAAGCCATGCTTCCCCTCTGATGTTTTAATTATTTTTAAGGGTTAAAGACTCTTGCTGTGGATTGGCCTTCACAATTCTGAAATGAATATTCAGGATTTTAGCCTAAAATGCCAATATTTAGATGCAGTTTCTTCACACACAGAGCATTGGAAGGGACCCACGAGGATCATGGAATCCAACCCTTATGGAATTGGGTCTGATGGTGGCATCCATTCCAGGGAATCATCAGTGCAATCAGGGAATGATCCATGTGAACATTCTGTGCAGCTGCAGAGAGGAACATTTAATTAATTCCGAGGCAATTATCTTGACGAGCCGGTCCAGCTCCGAGCAGGGACATTTTCCCAGTTGCTGTGTGGGTGCCAGATGGGAGCACAGGCTGCTATTAGGGCTTGGCTTGCCCCTCCTGAGGTTCCTGGCAGGTAATCAGTGTATTTCTCCCATTTGGAGGTTTGGATTTCAGCGTTCTGGGAATTAGGCCCACAGGGATGTCCAGGAGATGTTTCAGTGTGAATGGAAGATTTATTTTATTTTATTTTATTTCATATTCCCACTAGGAAATATTCCTTGGGCTTTGCCAAATACCAGGATGCAAATAGAAATCTCTGGGCTCTGTTTGGCAGCAGATGGAAAACTCAAACCAGGCAGGAAGTTTTCCAGAACTTAATGTGGACTCTTGGGATTCAGTAAAACCTGGTGTGGGTCACCTCATTGCTGCCTTCCTGCACTGCTTCTCATGGGATCGTGAGGGTTGGAAAAGACCTCCAGGATCACAGAGAATCATGGAATTAACTCGGCTGGAAAAGACCTCTGAGATGATTGAGTCCAGCCTGTGACCTCACGGCACCATGGCAGCAAGTCCCACATCATCAGGTCCAACCTCTGAGGTGACCTTTTGGTCACCTCTGGCAGTGCCCAAGCCCAGGGGTGACCTGCACTGGTTTGGTCACTGGGTTGATGCCTTGGGAAGGCTGAGCTGGACAAAGTTAGAGAATAAAGCAGAGATTGATTGAAAGGCCTTTAGGACACACTTTGGGCAGGCCAAGAGCCTGGACAGGGCTGCACCCAAGGTGGACCCAAAATGGGCACAAAATGGGCACAAAATGGACACAGAATGGACACAAAATGGCCCCAAAATGGACACACAATGGACACAGAATGGACACAGAATGGACACAGGATGGACACAGAATGGACACAGGATGGACACAGGATGGACACAGAATGGACACAGGATGGACACAGAATGGACACAGGATGGACACCTGGTCCCAGGGGTCTCCCACTTTGATCAGTTTGGGTCCATTTGCACTTTGGGGTTGAATTGTCCAGTCCCAGCTCCAGGCTGTCAG